>VKOC01019664.1:0-20253 GCA_009364415.1 Spea multiplicata | reverse complement strand
CTTTCAATATGGTGAATACGATCGCTCCTACATTCAATGTTGAGGCGTTGTAGTAATACCAGCTGAGTGACGAAATCCCCTGTTTAACCCCATGACATTGCTGGCACGTTAGTTGTAACCAACTGCATGCATTAGTTGTTTCCCTTGAGCACGGTAACACATACACAACACATACATTTAGTTTGTTTGGGTTTTATTTTTTGTAGGATAATAAATGGCTAAAATTTTCCTTTGAAGGGAAAGTCTCATGGAAACGATATCTGTGCTTCATATATCTTTGTAGGTTAGCATTGATAGCGTACTACTAAGCTTTGGTTTTAAATATATGTTTCTACTACCTATGAGGTGGTTTGGGCACTCTTACATTTTTAATTTGTTATTATATTTTTTAGAACTTTATTATATTGCTCTCTTTAGAGAGCAGTGCAATATGACTTGATCTTTGTAACCCCAGTGATATTTATAGAGGGTAATCCCTGTTGATGACATGGTGGAATCATGTATAGCGTTTGGTGTCAAACGTCATCTTTATATGAGTATACTTATTTTCTTTGCTTTTAGCTTTAGTCTAAACAGAATAAATATGAAGTGCATTACATCATTCCATAAAGCGAAAGAAGTTTCATTTCACCAGTTTCTAAGTTGTAAGGTAACTTAAAAATATTATAATATAATTCACATTATATACCATCTGAGGCTTTAGCTGAATTACAACTCACACAAATAACTAGAAATGCATAAATACATGCTCAGTGTGGAATTCCCACACATTCATACATGTAAGTTCCTTAACCCATAACAGGCTTGAACCCATGGTCCTCAAATTTATTCATTTTATTTCCAGCAATGTCAATCTGACCATGCCTATGTTACACGTTATTCTATTCAGTATAGGTAGTCTGTAATGTATGAAATAAACTAGACTAAAAAGAATAAAAGTAAACATATAATCAACCAATAGATTATTACAAACAAAAAACAATACAGATAGAGAGTTTATATTGCCTGCCTAAGCAAACTCAGTGTATCACAAACCACATTGTAACTGTCTCATTTTTTTTCAACTGATACAATTCATGGAGACTAGATCTTTCATTAAGCTTCACTGATTGTTTACCATTACTTACCCCTAAATGAATGTGAAAGGGAGGTATTAAAAACTGAAAGTTGCTTATATGGCATTTTCCCTGCAACAAAATGGGGCCAGCAAATTAAAAAGCCAGTCTTTTTTGTCATACGGCATTACCATTTCATGTGCTAGTATATGATTTTGCTGGCAAAATAGGCCATTTTTGGATATTCACAACCGATACAATCAATTCAATAGGTAACAACTGTATATATCCACTAACAGTCATTCATTCTAACACAGTCTGCCTTGTGCTATAAAGGGAGTTGGAAGATTTAAATGGTGTTTGGTCGCATATTGATCTGTGACTGCAACTATTCAATACTTTTTAGGTTTTGTTAAGCAAGTGGTCAGTGTGAGTTATCTCTGCACAAACATCATATACTGCCAGGAACCGATCTAAATCAGTGACCCAGGATCCTTAACAGAAACACAACTTTAAATATATAATAGGGCATCCAATACATATTTCATAAAATGCAAATCAATGTATAACTTATTAGAAATGTGTTTTTTTGTTGTTGTTATTCTGTCTCTTACTGTTCAAATAAACCATTAAAATTATAGAATGATCCTGTCTTTGTCAGTGGGCAAAATCAGCAGGGGATCAAATAATTTTTCGTTCACTGTATACAAGTCGAATCATAGCATTTCAAATGGAGCATTTGTTTTAGGGGATGTAGTTAGAGGAGGCAAAGGGTGGAGCTTTACAAACCGATTATATGTGACAAACTATTGATAGCTATTTTAAGGGACATTCCAGCCATCATGTGCAGTTGAATGCATTTGATAGCTGAGACACCCCTGTAAATTTACATAAGATCTCTTTTGCAAATTAATAGGGGTTCTGCAGAATCACCCCATATCCATTTTCCCCTTCACCTCACCCCCAGCTATCTTCTGTGCAGGTGATGTGTTTGGCATGGTGATATATTCCCAATTTGACATACTGCCAGAGCCGGCCTTAGGTGTTCTGGCGCCCTGTGTGAACTACTCCTCTGGCGCCCCCCTCACTACCCCCCTCTGCCCCTTCAAAAACTATCCACCAACTGCCCCCTGCCCCTTTCAACAACTATTCCCCCCCTCTCCCTACTTCTCCTGTATCTCTAACCTTACCTTGGGGTCGCCAGCATTTCATGTTGCGACGCCGTAATAGTCCGGCGGCTCATCATGAGATGCGGTGGCCCGGACCGGAGTCACGGAGAGTAGAGGGAAATCAGCGGTTGCTGAGAACTTCACGAGCAACCGTCGTGTGGGGCTCGCCTGCTCCGGGAAACTAAATGAAAACATTGTTTGTTTTTTTTGTTTGTTTTAACTTTATTTAACATCCTCCATGTTAAATAAAGTTAAAAAAAACCCCGATGTTTTAATTTAGGTGCAGAGCGGGCAGCAGCGGACCCCGTGGCAGCGCCCCCTGGAGTGTGGCACCCTGTGCGGTCGCACAGGTGGCACACCCCAAAGGCCGGTCCTGCATACTGCAACTGGTGTCTTGTTAAGCATTTTATTGACTGAAGGATTTGCTCTTTTAGGACAAGTCTTAATAGGGCAATGCTCTTCATACTTCAGCAATTTGGTTTGCTGATTTGTAGGAAATTAGCTTTTGAAATAGCTGAGTCTAGATTTTCTGTGTATAAGTCTGTTTTCAAGTCAGATATATGTTAACATTTACCATGTGTATTCCCAAATAGCTTTGCTAAGCAATGGTCTGAACAATCAGTGATCAGTTCATTGCACACAAATGTGCCAGAGTATTTGACCCTGTCTAAAACTCCATCAATTATTCAATGGAACTGTTCTATGCATGTAATGCTCCTGTGAATCAGAATGGTATTTTCACCTCCTTACACTGGTTATTCTGTATCACATTACATTAACATAACGCTATGTACTTATACACCCACACTTGTTGTTTGGGTACAACCCTATTATCCTTAGCCATTTTCTCTGGCAGTACTATAGCCCATCATGATGGCAACATACGCCTGTATTGCAAAGGTCACTTACACCAATTTTAGAACTGCTACTAAAAGTTCTTTAAAAAGTTTCTTATGTGCGTCATGAAATTAATGAGAAATATTCTGTACACAAACCTCACTTGGCTTTGAATGAAAAACACTGATTAATGCCATCAAGGTATTCTCTCTCACAGTTTATGGAGAAGCATGGTTTTGTAAATCAATTTTCAATTACTCTCAGCTTTTTTCTTTGTGTTAATGGAGTCAGATATATGATAAAAGCTGGAGAACTGAAGTGAACTCTACAAGCTGTGCATAATACCTTGTATTTTTATTTAGCATTATTATTTGGTATTTCAATATTTGTCTATATTATTTAAAGGGTAACCATATGTCACTTTTTACTTGGGATAAGAAATATATTTTGGTTGGACACTGCACTGCCGCATTCAATACAGTCGTGATCAAAAGTTTGCATACCCTCTGAGAATTGGTAAAATATGTACCATTTAAAAAAAAAAATAAGTGACCAGGCAAAAGCATTTATTTTATTCTTTATGGGATTCATATTCAACTGTAGAATATAACAGAATGGCACAATCATAAAACAAGTGTCTGGGTGAGTACACAAAACAAAGTAAAAATGGAGCCCATACCCAGTGAATACTATTTAAAAAACAATCTAAAGCATGAATATTGGGGATTCCATCACACTATATGGTCATGTACTGCTTAGCCCGCCACTCTGTCAAAGTACACTAAGTTTGGCGAGACCTATCTAATTTTTCATGACTTGCTTACCAAGGTGCTAAATCAGTGGGACTGCTTTGTATTTAAGCTTAAAAGAGACTTTCGAACTGTTTAAAGTCTTCTCTGGACACCATTAATGAGGCACCTATGTGACAGCAGGGGCTATGGTTTGGTCAGAACCTGCAAATATGCAAATATACAAATATAGGGTAGCGCACAACCTAAAAAAAGAATAAAAGGCAAAAAGATTCAGATTATCAAGTTGTTGCTAGAATAATAATGACCAATGGTACACAAAACCAAGCTAGAATTCAGGATTCCATCACACAATATGACCATATATTGCTTAGCCTGCCACTACGTCGAAGTACCACAAGTACCTTGAGTACCCCTTTAAGTTGATCTGTCCCTAGTTTTGTGGTAGAGAGGCTGCCCTCTAGCCTGCTGCCCTATCACTCTTTAAATAGGCCAGTCTATGCCATTGGTTGGGGTACATACTATAATGTGCAGCTGCTTTTAAATGATGACAGACTGTAATAATCCACTGCCTTTCAGCCAAATATCATCAGACAATCATGCTAGCACAGAAAAACACAAGATATGGTAGTTCTGATTTTAAATTTGTATATGCTAAATGCTGGGTAGTGACAGTTCCACTTTAAAATGGTGGTAAAACCAACATTCATAATATACACAGTATGTATTAATATTCACTATATAACCAAAAGTATGTGTATACCTGACCATCACACCTAGAAATTGGTGTTCCAACTCCTCCCAAAGGTATTCAATGAGGTTAAAGTCAGGGGTCTGTGCCGGTCACTTGAGATCATCCACACTAAACTCTCTAAAC
Source organism: Spea multiplicata (assembly GCA_009364415.1). Lineage (NCBI taxonomy): Eukaryota > Metazoa > Chordata > Amphibia > Anura > Pelobatidae > Spea > Spea multiplicata. Next base: position 15,566 of record VKOC01019664.1, on the reverse strand, counting down.
AAACCATGGACCTTGCTTATTCACTGGAGCACAGTCATGCTAGATCTGGAAAGTGCTTTCTCCACACTGGTGCCACAAACTTGGAAGTATACAATTTTCTTAAATGTATTTATATGCTGTACCATTAAAATTGCTTTTCACTGGAACTAAGGGTCCTAGCCCAAAACCTGAAAAAACAATTCCAGACTATTATCACTCCTAAATTAAACTTTACAGTAGGCACTATGAATTCTTGTTGGGCGCTTTCTCCTGGCATCCGTCAAACCCCATAAAACCTACAACACTATTTGTATAGGAACAAAACCACTCACAAGGCCAATTATTTTTGCATACAGTAATGTGTATGATACATATAAATAACTACTGTACAAAACACACTGTCATGGAAAATCCCACTCCATTAGTGCCCAGGAATGCTAGAAATGTGGGCACCCTAGGTCATTGGGTCAATGAAAGCACAAAACTGTAGTTTTTAGGTCTCATACCAACCAAACATTAAAAGCTTTTAAAAAGTGGGGTATCAAGGGGGACAAAGAAAGAGAGGGGCCCATTTCCCTAGTGGGACTTTCCTTCCAAAACAGGGATGCTTAGAAGGTATATCTTATTTTAGTTACTTGATTTAATCAGCATCACTAAATCTGATTTGCCAACAAAGGTGTCCAGTCTTACAATGCACTAATAGATTTATGTTCAATTTCTTTCTTTTAAACTAGAATTCCAATGTAATAATTACTGAAATGTTAGATTTTCATGGCTTTAAAGGTAAGATCCATTTAAGTATACACCCTTGTGCCTTTGTACAGGCCAAAAGCTAAAAGAATATGTTATGCAGAAAGCATAAAAGATGATGAAATGCTAATAAGATATTTTGCATTTTCAGAAAGCACATTTTGTACTTGCTTTTTATTTGATAAGAGAGGTTTTAAAAAAGCAATCATAGACATCTGCATTACTTTAGTTATTTCAAATACTTGGAGATTAGATTCTTAGCTCGTTTTGAAATTTTACCATATAAATTAACGAGAATATTTCAAACTTCAACTGTTTCTAGAACTAAACCTTTAAAAAATAAACGCAGTGTACGCTGATGAAAAGAGGTGCACCTATAAATACTCAAATCGTTAAAACCTGCACACCCAGTCGTCTCCTCCAGAGCACCATCTGCCATGATGTCATATCCCAGTGCTTTTTATCTTGAGGATACACAGCACCTTTTAAAGCAGTTTATAAAAGCTGTGCCAGCTTGGCATAGTCTTCTATACTGTTTCCAGATATTGTGTGACGCTCTACACACAATTCTTTCACTGGAAAGATATAAATATATATTTACGATAAAAAACACCTATTGATGCAATTCTGTCAGATATTTTAGGCAGGAAAGCAAGTGTAGTATATTTTAGCACATTACACTAACACAAACACAAAATGGCATCAAAGCCGTCTTCTTTGCTTTAAATCATATAAAGGATTTTTCTCTCTATACTGAGAAAGCAGCTTTGATGAAAATAGGTGGAGATTATAGTAATAAGCTTAGTCTTTAAAACTTTATGTTTAGACAAAACCGGAGAGAGAGAGAGAAAAATAATTGATTTTGGGCTTCTGAAATTTTGGACCGTATTTTTACTCTCATAAATGTTCATATTTACTAATATTCATACAGTATCTCACAAAAGCGAGTACACCCCTCACATTTTGGTAAATATTTATATTATATCTTTTCATATGACAAAATATTGGCACTTTGGGCCCAATTTGGACATTTCCACTTAGGGGTGTACTCACTTTTGTTGCCAAGGTTATAGACATTTTGAGGGGACAGCAAATTTACACTGTTATACAGGCTGTACACTCTATATTACATTGTACATTACAGTGTCATTTTTTCAGTGTTGTCACATGAAAAGATATTATAAAATATTTACAAAAAAGTATTTACTTTGTGAGATACTGTATATACATGTTACCTGTCCCCTGCCATGTCTTTACCAGGCCCTGCCATGCCCCCACAATCCCAGCCACATCCTTACCAGAACCTATATTGTCCTCACCAACCCTTGTATTACCCAGCTTGAAGGGCTTAGTTGGTTCTACATAATTCAGTGAGTAAGGAGACTTCTTACTGAATGAAACATACTTCATACAGAACCAGCCAAGCTGTTTCTCCAGCAGGAGATCACTATATAAGTCAAAAGGTTGGAATCACAACTCTTCTTCCAACTCTACATTTAGTGAATACCCCAAACACCAGTCTCAGTCTCCGTCTCCTTCCTATGTTATACACACACACACCATTTTCTGCACAACCTACCACCACCATTTAATACAGCCAACACATTGTGTGATGTTTCTTTGTCACATCAGGGATATGCTTAGCTTTTGCAGAGTGTATACAGTATGAAAGGAGACAAATATGTAACATCCAGAGCAAACTAGGACACCTGTATTGGGGGATGTGGGAACTACATTGGCAATCTGTGCTGCAACAGCATATATCTCCTTTGATTTTACAGCTCCCAGGGCTATTTAGGCAATGATCCATGATCCCAACTCGATGCCAAAGCAGGACAGTGGAGCAGCTACCATATGTGTGTGTCCACACGTGTTTCCAACCCCCTTACCTAAATGGCCGCTTTGCAATACATTGGAGGTTTGTGTTGCAACAGCATAGACCTCAAATTAATTAACATCTCTATGAGCCAATTCGGAAAGATCAGAGGATCTACCCAAAAGGTCCATAATCCCCATTGGGACAGTGGAGCAGCTACCTGGGACCGTGCCTAAAAATTGTGACTGCCCTGCAAAAAATTGGGAGGTATATAATACTGTATTCAGTGAGTAAGTTTCCAATTATACTGTCTGCAGGGCGCAGAAAATAGAAGACTGTCTACTTACTAAGGCTGGTCCCCCGTCTGCTTCTGTAGGATTATGTCTTAAAGTGCTTTCTTCTCATTGTTCATTTTATATATAGTCAGTGTTCATATTGTTTGTAATTTTGTATTCTCCCCTATCAAAATAGTGCTACAGAATCCGATGGCAGTTGATTAACATAATGTAATGTAATATAAAATGTCATATTTTTATTTCATATAACTTGTCTAGTAGTGGATATATGTCTGAAAACAAACTAGTCAGTGACTTTTCCTAGTGCAATTCAGTTGAAGGTTAGGAATGTGTAAATAAATGTTTTTGTCCATTACTAAAGCCAATTTACATATTCCACTTTTACATGTTGTCATGTTATATTGGAATTAATGCTGCCACTGGATTTCCAAGTACTTTGAAGTATATTTGAAAATAGAGGTATACACAGAATTAAGCAACGTTAACAAATCATTTTAAATTTGCACCCTGCAGCAAAATCATAGCTCTGATGTTTGCCTTGAAATCTGCAATGCTTCTTCTACATATTTTTTTTAGGATTACAAGGTCATTTACAAGAAAGTTAATTTATATTTGCTGTTTTTGCTTTTTTCATGACATAAATATAAATTACTAATAAAATATGCACTTTGTAAGATTTCTGTCTAATGCATATTTTTGATTTGCATAATATCCAATAGTGGGTGGTGTAAGTGTTAATTAGAATTTAATGCTACATCAAATATGTCAGTATCTAGATGAGTTAATTAGTGTGGCTATCACAGTTTCAGTCTGCCAACCATAGCAAAACAATTTAGATCTCCAGTGTCACTGCTTAACAAACGTCTACCCCCCATTCTCACTGCAAATACTTTAATAGCCTTTGCATATGTCTTATTTTTGAATTTGCTTTTAATTGCAAATGCCAAGTCTGTTGTAAGGTTTTTAGAAGACAGACGCGTATGATGCAGACCCTGGGTTACATTTCAAAACCGTCACCTTCCAATTTTTAGCATTACTAAATTAACGTGTTAATAGTACCTATAGCTTGAGCCTATTGTCAATTGCTAATTGTTCTGGAAATAGTTAATTGAAAACTAATGAACCAGGAAAGCTTATGCCTACTTGTGAACGGCAAGCAAAATCGATTCGGCCAGAATGTTCATTTCATTTTTGCCAACTGTACTGAGTTTCTCCCAAAATTGGAACATTTTGATAAATTGATCCCTCAGAGTAAGGAAGGTGAGCAGCAGCAGAAGTAGTAGCAGGGCACTCAGAATCTTCCCCCGCCCTACCTCCCCATTCTCACTATCTATCCCCTCCCTACCCCCTCACATTTATCTGATCGCCCTCCTCCCCCTCTCACTTAACTTATTCCTTCTCCCTTACGCGCCCCGCGATGTCGTCTCACTAATCTGACCCTCTCGCCTACCCACCATTCTCACTACTTACCCTCTCGGGCCTTACCCCCCATTCTCACTAACTATCCTCTCCCAACCCCCTATTCTCACTATCTACCCTCTCCCTATCCCCCTTCTCACTATCTACCCCCTCACTATCTATCCTGTCCCTACCCCCTTCTCACTATCTACCCTCTATCTACCCCTTCTCACTATCTACCCTCTCCCTACCCTCCTCACTATCTATCCTCTCCCTACCCCCTTCTCACTATCTACCCTCTCCCTAACCCCTTCTCACTATCTACCCTCTATCTACCCTTTCTCACTATCTACCCTCTATCTAGCCCTTCTCACTATCTACCCTCTCCCTACCCCCTTCTCACTAGGCGCAGAGTGATTGCTGAAAACGACCGCTCGCACCCCTTGGGCCCCCTGACTGGCAGAACGGCAGGGCACAGGGCAGATACTGGTAGACAAACACATCGGACGACATGACTGATCCCCCATATAAAAAAAGAAGTGTTGATTCCTCATAGTAAGAGAAAGAGACTGAGCTGCAGCAGCAGAGACAGGGCGGGGAACAGGGTAACCTGTGCCAGACAGATACATCCAGATTGCACAGGATTGTATATGACTAAATTTTGATAAATTGATCCCTCAGAGTAAGGAAGGGTACAGCAGAAGTAGTAGCAGGGCACTCAGAATCTCCTCCCTCCCTACCCCCTCTCCCTACTTCCCCATTCTCACTATCTATCCCTTCCCTACCCCCTCACACTATCTATCCCCTCTCCCTCCCTTCTCACTAACTATCCTCTCCCTACCCCCCCATTCTCACTATCTACCCTCTCCCTACCCACATTCTCACTATCTACCCTCTCCTATCCCCATTCTCACTATCGGGCTTCTCACTATCTACCTACCCTCTCCCTACCCTCTTTCGCACTATCTACCCTCTCCCTACCCCCTTCTCACTATCTACCCTCTATCTAACCCTTCTCACTATCTACCCACTATCTACCCCTTCTCACTATCTACCCTCTCCATTCCCCCTTCTCACTAGGCGCAGAGTGGTTGCTGAAAAGGACTGCTCGCACCCCTTGGGCCCCCCCTGACTGGCAGAACGGCAGGGCACAGGGCAGACACTGGTAGACAAACACATCGGACGACATGACTGATCCCCCAAAAAAGAAGTGTTGATTCCTCATAGTAAGAGAAAGAGACTGAGCTGCAGCAGCAGAGACAGGGCAACCTCTGCCAGACAGATACGTCCAGATTGCACAGGATTATATATAGGACTAAATTCCCGCAATATTAGAAAAAAGAAGAGCGATTTATCCCCCAGAGTAAGGAAGGATATTTAGACGCAGAGGCAAGACTGGGCATAGGGCAGACACTTGCAGACATGCAGAATCCCCACACATTAAAGAAAAGAACAAAAATCTACTCCTCTTCTCCTTTTGTACCAGTTTGCTATTGTGTGTTATGCCACGGATTGTAACAGGGCTACGGAATCTGCTGACACTTTTTAAATAAGTGAAATATACATTGATGCACAGGGGCAGGGCAGCTACTGGTGGACATAATACAGGAATAGTATTTCAAGAACTAAAACACATTGCGTGGCCCATCCTGCCTAATGTCTCACCAATATTTTCAAATGTATTATTTGCATTGTCTAACATTAAGAGGTAAATGCGCAAGTTAAATCTAATTCAGGAACAGTATTTCAAGAACTAAACTGAATTGAGTGTACTGCAGTAAACTGCCCTACCTATTTGTTTTGTGTTGTCCACAAAATGCGGGTTTTGCTGGTAGCATAAATGTGCAACTGTCCCAGTTCAGGAACAGTATTTCAAGAACTTCAACACACTGCAAGCACGCACAGTCCTGTGCCCTGCCTATTTGATGCCAATATTTTCAGATTTTTGATGTATTGATCAATGTATGTATTGTCAAAAAATAGAAGGTTTTGCTTGTAGTATTAGTGTATCACTAAGGCATAGGGAAATGTGAACATATTTAAAGAATTGGTTCCTAAATGTATTTTTATATTGAAAAACTGTCAAAAAATTAAATAAATCAATTGTTACATAAAAAGAGAAAAAACTTTATACTGCCATCTGTGTTTTTATAGACATTTATAACATTTACTTTGGGTATTGATAGTGCTTTATATGTTTTTCTTTTATTGGTATAGTTCAGATGTTTTACTAATACATGTTTAGTTCTATGTTACATATACTCTTATATCCCCTTTTTTAATATATTGATTGTGTTGTTAAGAATTTATTCAAATGATGAATGTTCTAGAAAAATATTGATGGTTTTGGTTTTTCTGTCACTTGTTCAAGGCAGCATTATTGTATTATTACAAATAATATTCTAAAACTTAGAATTATATCTCTGTTTTCCAGAGAAGGCCTAATAGTTACTGAGCAACACATGTCAGACATTCCTAATGCTGGTAAATAAGTGGTTATTAATCAAAACAATAATTGTTTAAATCATTAGAGCAACTACTTCAGTAATGCCTTGGTACTGGAAATTTCCATTAGGTTATACCAGATATAAATTATGTGGGCATACCTGGGAACTTCTGGGCTCCGGCTATCCAGAGCATTCCCTTTGCGGACGTGGCCAGGCCTGCCCACTGACGTCAGCGCGCGGTCTATGGGGCGTGGAAAATGGGCTGGGAGTGGGGCATGTCAAGACCCCGTGGCCCAGAGGATTTGGGTCTTGAATCGGAGAAGCTGTTCTTCACCCAGAAATCTCCAGGTCAAACCCGGAGAGTTCCCAGGTACGAGTATAATTAGTTTAGGCCCTAAGACCAATGGATATGAAAAAGGTTTTAAAAGAGAATAGGACAATCTCATGACTCTTGGAAAATCGACCTAATTTTGCTTGTTATATTCACTGACATTTATACAGCTTCTCCAATCCCACCAAAGTAAATTTTCTGCACTACTCTATTGACACATGCAGTATGGTAGATGAGCCTCAATCTCAGCTTCAACACTGTCACTGACTGTCTTTAACTCCAAACTCTCATCAGGCTTTGGCTGCTACTGATAAGTAAAAATGTCATCCCCCTTTGTAAATGATGATTGGCAAGAGTGGACCCATCACTCATCAGCCATTTATATGTACACTGCTACACACAAACGTGGCGAGCGAATGAACAAATCAACAAAATTTCCTCCTTGTTATCGAAGGTTTATACGACAGCACACAATTGACTCAATTGGATTTACAAATCCGAATGCATGCTCTCCACTTATCCGCATTCCATCCTTACAAATGCTGCAAGAACCAAGTAACTTAACAGAAGGGAAAGAACAAGTTAAAGGGAAACTGCCACCAATTTCATTTATACTAAAAATACATTTACAAAAATATTGCATTATTTACAATGGTAGTTGTAATTTTTGCATGACAATGTTTGAGGTAGATATATTAGTGTGTGTGTTCTAAATTACCATGTTTGCTCGATTATAAGACAAGGTTTCTTTCAGAGCAAATATAATATATTATAATTAAGGTTGTCTTATAATCAGACCTCAAATAGAGGTCTGACTATGAGACTAAGATCCAGATCACCCACAGCACTGCAGGGGACCTGGAGCCTCCTTTCTGGTAACCTCAGCTGCACTTCCACCGAGCTTCTATTACGGAGTGCCGGCAGCAGCGGAGGTTGTCTATGCGCTGCAGGGAATTCTCTTCTCTGGCAGCTAGCGAACTTCTTCTCGATGGACGCAGACAGCCCCTGCTGCTGAAGGCACTTCCGCCAGGGCTTCTATGACGGAGCACCGGAGAACTTCCGGTGCTCGGTCAAAGAAGCCCCGGCGGAACTAATGCTGACCTCCACCCGCTGCCCCCACCAGACACCAGGGAGTCAGAAGGACTGGTAAGTCGGGGGGTGTTATATTGGGGGGGGGCATAAGGCTTTTCTGGAGGCAGAGTACCCCATGATATACCTTTTAACCCCCTTTATGCCACTGTGCCTCCAGAAATGCCTTTTAAACCCTATATGCCACTCTGCCTCCAGAAATGTCTTTTAACCCCCTATATGCCACTCTGTTATATGGCATTTCTGGAGGTAGAGTGGCATATAGGGGGTATAAGGTATTTCTGGAGGCAGGGTGGCATATAGGGGGTTAAAAGGCATATCATGGGGCAGAGTGGCATATAGGGGGGTATAAGGCATTTCTGGGGGCAGGGTGGCAGGGCAGCTGTGAATAACTGGGGGGGCAGGTTGGCGCCAAAATTTCCTTAATACACTTATGAAAACAGAAAGCCTGAATATAAGACACTCTATAGGAAAGCTTTACTGGTAAATGCCAATTCATGTAAACACGTGAACAATTTTTAATAAAAGCTGCGATTGAGAAAGTATTTTATTTCTTTTTCAACCTGCCCCCAGTTATGCACATCTGCCCCGGTTTCGCATCCCTACCAATAATGAAGTGCGGTAGGCTCACACCACATCAATGTTTGCTTAGTATAAGCAGTGAGCGTACCCGTCAATGCCTGGCTCAATGTATAGTGATAGGGATTACGCCAAAAATTACCTGTCAATGTGTGCCCAGTATATAGTGATAGTGTGCTTGTACCACCGCCATTGCCCGCCTCAGTACAGGTGGTAGGTGTTATGCTGTAAAACCGTCAATGTCTGCCTAAGTATATAGTGATAGGTGTTATGTTGTACCACCGTCAGTTTCTGCCTCAGTATATAGTGATAAGTTTTATACTGTACCACCGTCAATGTCTGCCTCAGTATATAATGATAACAGTAAGTGTTATGCTGTACTCTAGGTACGCCCCTGTGTAGAGCTCTACGCGATTCGCATAGACAACTTCCGCTGCAGCCGGGAGAAGGTGCGGTCAGCAGCGTCCATCGTGCAGACCTTCCCCGGCTGTCAGAGATCACGGGGAACTCTGATCGCTGACAGCCGGGGAAGGTCTGCGCGATGATTGGAGCATTCCAACTATGTCCTCGAAGGTTCATTTTTTTTGTATAATGTGTTTGCCTTCCCAGCACATCAAGAAATAACTTTTTATTAAGTTTACTTATCAATACTCCCTAAAAAGAGATTATTTCCTTTCTGCATAAATTTGCATGTAACCAGACAAAATAGTTTTATAATAAAAAAAAGGAACAAAACTTAGTATACATCTAATTTAAGCGACATCAAAATGTAGTAAATAATTAAATAACATAATTGGCAATACACAATGATAATGCTAGTTTGATGTTATTTATACATTTTTTTTATTCAAGTTCTCTGCTATCGGGAAATGATAGCAGCACTGGATTTTACAATTAGATAAATACATAAGTGCAACATTCTTAGTTTTTAATGGGGAAATATGCCATATAACTACCCGTAGCTACTGTATTTTGTTTAAGTTCACCTTATGGAAGTTGAGATCTGTAGCTTATTACCAACACACATGGTATGTGCTTAAGTTTTTTTTAGGTCCTTGGACGTAATAAAATGCTTTCTTTATGGATTAAAAAGAAAAAAGCAAACCCATGTATTCAACCTTTTGTACAGCTGAGACATAACATAAATTGAATAACTATCATTTTACTGTAGCTCCTAAACTTCTGCACTATACTGGTAAGTTTTTATTTGCACTGAATAAGGGAATCACATACAAATGAAGGCATGGATTGCAGGGACAAACTGCTTGCAGTTTTATTATGTTTTTTTTACCATATAACTATGGTATCCCTGGTCCTCTTTTCATATACTCGTAGCAATGCTATGCGTGAGACAAAGCAGTGCAGGCGGCAGTTAGACAGCCACTAGCTAAAAATGTGACTTAATTTATTAACTCTATTTAGAAGATTGTCTGGAGGCCGCTGAACCATTCTTCTAAATTGTTAGAGATAGGAAAGAGAAAACCAATTACTCCCTAACAGCATATAACCAGTATAAAACTGCAGGCTTCCTTAACCTGACTGTGATTGATTTTATATGTCTTTCGAACAAACTAAATAAATACACGCACGGCATATGTCCCAGAAAGTGGAGTTGTATAATAAAATATATTGCAGAGGAAATAAAATTTAATCTGATTGGTATATTGCAAATGAAATGAGAAAAGAACAGTGTAGACAAATATGCACCTGTGTATCTTACATTTATCTACCCGCTGAAAATAAATACAAACAGAGAAAGGGTTCTGTGAAATGCAAGAAAATGGATTGCATATAATTAAATTTATCTATAAATGTTGACGGTGACAGCTACATCTTTATGAATCTGTCCCCGTCTCTACCCAGATTAAACTTGATTGTTTGTACGCTGAGATTAGACGAACATGTCCATGTCTTTTTATCCAAAGAGATCGTAGGTTATATTCAGGGTTAACTAAGGCTTTAAAGTGTTTAGTTCATGGATATGATCTCGTCTTGAGATGTTGCCCTGTAAACTTGCTAAAAGGAACCAGGAAATCCCAAATGCCTACTTAGATATCCCTGGTCCTTGTCAGCCAGGAGCTGTTGCTCTTAATAGGCAATCGTATACATGGGTGATTACAACAGTTGACGTCTATGGCTCCACTGGATTTCTTGACAGGATTGATTGCTCTAGGATATGTTAGAATTGCATTGGGACAAGCTTGTGAAGTATGTCTGAAGATTTGGATCCATGGACCAGCTGTTCTTAGTTTTTAGGGTTTCAAAAAAAAGTTTATCTGGGCCCTATCTTTAACACAAGAATTAATAATTTTGCATAAATTAAGGAATGCAATTGGTTTAACATTAATTTACAGAGATGTATATGAATCTGTGGCACTCATGGGCTCCTTGGGATCAATACAGGATTTACTCTTTTGCCTAATTTGGTTATATTATAGAGTCATCCCTGCCTTTGGCAGACCAAAGAATATGCTTGAATTGTATGTGGTAGAAACATATCCATTATTTGTGCTGGCTTTTTATGTAATGAATTACATTTACACACATTGATAATATATGGAAGTAACTTAATACACATTAAAACTGAACAAACATACATTTTAACTATTGTCCATGTATTACATAATACACATGGACATATGTCTGTTTCAGTGGGCTCCAACATTTACACATTTACACTGCATATCCAATTTCAGATTATCCAAACTACCTGCAATACAGGCTTTTTTGGTGCAAATAAGGTACAGACAAGCTGTTTGCGGGCTCACATGGCCCAGACAAGCTCTTTGGGGACAATGATTACATAGACATGCTGTTTGGGGCCAAAGACGGCAGACACATGCTGTTTGGACCTATGTTTACAATCTGAGTGACAGACAGGTCATGTGAATGCAATCTGGGTGCTGGGGTGTGTGACATTTCTTTTTTTAATACCTGCAAATACAGGGTTTGTATATCTTATTCGGTTGATTTATACCTTCAATGCTGTGTTTTCATGTGTTGTTTTTTTATCAGTTTCTGAGATAGAGAGGTGTGGCACAGTGAAGTAGGGGACAAAGGTACTATAGGGGGGATGGCAGGGAATGGCCAGCAAAAGGCACCTGAACATCGAAAGCCTGCATTGATCATGACTCAAGTCCGATTTGAGTCACTCACTGTACCCGCACCATTCATTTGCTATGCAATGGGCATAGTATTGTGCGCCTGCTCTGTGCACATGGCATATGACTCACTCGGAGTCACGTTAGGGTCTGAAGGAAGGAAGGCCACACTGACTGAGACAGTCTCCTTCTAATCTGCAGAGTCATTGTGGCAAGTATTGTCTGCATATTCATGGTCTGCATTTGTTATGTCAGCAATGATCATTCCCAGGTACCATTGTCTTGTATTTAGTATTACAACCACTTTTTAAGAATGTTAAATCTGATGATAACACTGTGTTGAATTAACACTGAATATACACTGAAATTGCAGAATGCATGTCCCGAAACAGAAAAAATACACATTAGAAATGTAGAGTCTGTTCTTATCTGCTTACAAAATGTAAAACATTAATATCTAAATGAATAAGGAAATGATAGGAAAACAATTAATACCGTGGTTCACAAAATGAAAGTACATAGATCTTCTATAGCTTATAACTTGAATTCATTAAAGGTATTCAGTATACATCAAGCTGGATATTCTGCTTCACTGCTATTTAGTTGATTTGACCTTACCCATCTGTACAAGACATATTGTTCCCCCATCTTGGCTGCTGTGGGGGTGTAATGGTAAGATAGAATGGGTCAGATAATGAAAGTCCCTGGTACATTAACTTTCAATTTCATGAATGTCTAAATACTGCAGGAAAAATGATGAATAACAACCATTTCAATGTAGCGCATATTTTTATATTCATGGGCAGTGTGTGTATTACCTATTTTACGTGCAAACATAACAAATTTCATTTTGACATTGATATTTTTATTCACATTTGAAAAACATTTCTAAAGAATAGGTTATACCTAGTTACCTATTTTAAAATACTTTTGGCTTATATGATACACACATATGTAATTTTACACAAAATGCTGCATTCAGAGAAAAAAAAAACGAATGCTGTAAAACCAAGTTGTACCGTTGTTTAGAATTCACAAAAGGCAGAGAGAGCATTTAGCAAAAGAGGAAGAGCCTGACAGTTTTTCCTGTATCTGTTCGTTTCTGTCTCGTGGAAACTTAAGTGTTTGCTATACAAAAGTAACTGACGTGTAATATGATCAATATATGGACTGACTGTCCCACTTTGTATTTTTCTGTACAATGCAATGTTGTGGATTATACTAGTTAAACATTGATGGCGAAATACCAGTATTCAGGTTTATTTTCTAGGAGAGGTTTAAAGTATTATATTACCGTATATACTATGCATGTGCTAGGATCTCAAATTTTAAAACTGGAAAACAGCCTATTATTACTTAAGTCACATCTTTAAAGTTCAAGTTTACAGAATGCCACTCATCGGTTATTGAGAACAGAATGACCTTCCTGCCCTGCACAATACGTTTTCCAGGCAAGAATTCATGTTCTGATATATATTAAATTCTGATAAGGTGTCTAGGGATATTGGAAAATAGGGATTTAAAAGACTTGCCTAGGGATATAATAAAACTGACACATGGGTCTGGATTAATGTCTCCTGTTCATAAATGGTGACAGTGTCTTGAAACAATTTTGGCAGCCTTAGCACTGCAAAAAAATAAGGATCTGATATATAATAACCATGTATTAATTATGAGGCACGAATGTATAATTTTCAGAAATGACTTGAATAGAATTTGATCTACCTAGTAATGCAGTTTCAAGCATTTTATTTGCATTTTGCTAGTAAATCAAGAAGCAAATCAAATAAAATGGAAGCCAAGATTCATATTGTACTAGCGGGAGAAGAAAGACAATAAATTGTAGATGCTTTAGCCGGCAATTCCATCCCAATGGTATATTTATGGAAGCAAAGAAATAAAGCTTGTTCACTATGTGTTAACAGCTCATTAACAAACACATTTCCTAATTAGTGGGCAATAACAATATCTGAAGACGCTTATTTTCAAAAAGATATTGCATAATAAAGTTAGTTGGGAACTTGGTAAAAGGTTTTTTTTAATTTAGATTTTCCAGGTCTGACATAATGAATGGGTGTGACAAATGCAGCAGGGCAATGAACTCACCAACAGTTGACCTGCTCCATTCATGCACATTTACTATTGTGAGTGCATTTTATCCCTAATTAATATCTATCAAATTCATTAACTCAATTTCTCAAATTTTAAAAAAACATGGTAAATATGAATAGCGTTGGAGGTATACACCACCTCTTGCCAGCATTTCCTTCTGTATATAGGGTTCAATTAACAAATGTATTCTCAATTTAGTGAATGAAAAAACAATTTATATACCCTTTATGGTAACATTTGCTTTAATTATGTAGATCTTCTTGTGTTATGCATTCTACTCATTAACTAACATTTGAGGTATTGTTCCACATTCCACATAAAAATATATATGTATAATTTAGTTGTCTTTATCATCCCTAAATGTTTACTCTGATATTTAATTGCTAAACAATCCAGAAGGCAGACCGAATCCAATCCTCATCTCAGTTTTATTACTATGCAGTTGCAGCTCTACATAGTTTTAATTAAAGCCAGGGACAGTAATTAAATTCTTTATTAGCTTCCTTAAGAGAGACGCAAGCCTCAAGGGATACATCCATTCACACAGGTCACTACTCAAATTAGAGGGGGCAAATAGCTAAGTTTATGCTAAAGTCTATATAATCAAAAATATGCTACTCAAAATACACCCCACATCAGGCATAATAAAACATATATAAGAAATAGTATACATAATTGCTGTAAATAGGAGTATTATTTCATTTTTTATTGAGATATACTTTTAAAACAGCAGACCTGAAACATAGAAAGACTGGGAAAGAATATAATTGTGAATATAACATTCACAAATGCATAGTCGCCAATTTGGTCCCAAGTCCTAGTTTGGTTTGAACAGTTTCAAGGGTCTTAACCAGGCCCGGACTGGCCATCGGGCACACCGGGCATTTGCCCGGTGGGCCGGGCCACGGCAGGGCCGCATGCAGCTCCAGGCCCCTACCCTACCTACGATCAGGTCCGCGGCCGCACAGCGTTTAAATAAAACATCAGGGTTTTTTTTAACTTTATTTAACATCCTCCATGGAGGATGTTAAATAAAGTTGAAAAAAAACCCCGATGTTTTAATTTAAACCCTGTGCGGCCGCAGACCCCTAAGGCCGGCCCTGGTGGGGGCTTCCCGGCCCCGTAGAGCAGGGCCGACCTTTGGGGTGTGCGACCGCACAGGGCGCCACACTCCAGGGGGTGCCAATGCGGCACCCGGCACCCCTCCAGAGACGGACAGTAATGTCCGCCGCTGGAGGAGCAGGCTCGCAAGGGAGCGGTATCGGAGGTCTTTAACAGACCTCCGGTTCCCTTGAGTGATTTTAAGCCGGGTTCAACCCGGCTTAAAATCACTCAAGGGAGCCGGAGGTCTGTTAAAGACCTCCGATACCGCTCCCTTGTGATCCGCCCGGCAACAGCTGCTGTGCGCCGGGGTCTGTTGTCAGATCCCGGCGCACAGCACTGAAGCCGCGCCCACCGCTGTCCTCTGACCCGGAAGAAGAGAAGACAGAAGAAGAAGAAAAGAAGCTGAAAGAAGAAAGGAAAGGTAGGAAAGCATTAAGTGAGAGTGTATTAGTATATATGTGTGTATTAGTATATATGTGTGTATTAGTATATATGTGTGTATTGGTGTATATGTGTGGATTGGTGTATATGTGTGGATTGGTATATGTGTGTGGATTGGTATAT
>VKOC01019661.1:0-69928 GCA_009364415.1 Spea multiplicata | reverse complement strand
CTGTGTGTGTCTTACTGTGTCTGTGTGTGTCTCACTGTGTCTGTGTGTGTCTTACTGTGTTCATAGCTTATTCAGTTATTGTAATAAATATTTTAGCCCATTTTTTAGCTCAAAATATTTTTACTTTTTTTTCTCCTCTAAAATCTAGGTGCGTCTTATCAGCAGGTGCGTCTTATAGAGCGAAAAATACGGTATTTCTTTTCTCTCCTCTGTGCTTTCTAGCTGAGTAGGCGAATGCTAATAGGTTCCATTGCTTTCAAGTCTTAAAATCAATTAGCGTTATATATTAAGCCAGACTTGCTAGAAGCCAATTTAAGTAATAAAAATCTTTTATTATGTATGTTGGGCTACAAAAAACAAAAAAGGCTGGAATCCAAATCCCAAGGACTCATGGGATTGTGATAATCTGTAGTCATTATAAAACTCAAGCCTCTGTCTGGACAGTATGGAAACAAGGTACTTCTGTTAGTTATGTGTCCTGTGAGGCTGATCCTCTCTGGCACGATGAAGCACAATAAACTGTGGTTACTTGTATGTCATGAAAAAAGCTTTTTCGCTCCTACAATAAAAGAATACAAAGGATTAAAAGGGAAATCATGTCGTGCACCAGTGTTTAAAACTGTTCTTTTCAGTCAAACCACAAGTGTCATTAAAAAGCTTTAATAGTCCGGTCTTTTAAAGAGTTATTATAGGGAAGGAGGTGGGAGATGAATGTAGTAAGACTGTTAAGAGTCTGGGCTGAAATTGGACTGCAGATTTATTTAACTCTGGCTTAGTTCAAGGGACAAAGCCCATAACTATCCAGAACTTTTCAGATCCTGTACATATGCTTGGATAAGGTTCTACTCCAAGGATACATATGTCACCAATTTAGTATTTGCCATGGCTGCAGAAATCCAACAAACTGTATCATGTATGGTGAAATGCAGATTATGAAATATATCTAAGTATATATGATTATAGCTAGTTATATATGGTAGGTATTTTTACTGTGATAAATTATATACACTCACTGGACACTTTTAAGTATACCTTGCTAGTACCGGGTTGGACCCCTTTTCCCTTTAGAACTGCCTTTATTCTTCGTGGCATACTTTCTACAAGGTGCTGGAAACATTCCTCAGAAATTTTGGCCCATATGGACATGATGGCATTTCACAGTTGCTGTAGATTTGCCGGCTGCACATCCGTGATGCGAATCTCCCATTCCACCACATCCCAAAGGTGCTCTATTGGACTGGTGACTGTGGGGGCATTTGGAGTACAGTGGACTCATTGTCATGTTCAAGAAACCAGTTGGAGATGATGTGAGCTTTGTGACATGGTGCATTATCCTGCTGGAAATAGCCATCAAAAGATGGGTACACTTCGGTCATTAAGGGATGGACATGGTCAGCAGCAATACTCAGGTAAGCTGTCGCGTGTAAACGCTGCTCAGTTGGAACTAAGGAGCTCCAAAGGGTGCCAAGAAAATGTCCCCCACACCATTACACCACCACAACCACCTGCCTAAACCATTGATACAAGGCTTGTATCAATCTCCTCTGACATCAGCAAGGCTTTTTTTGGCATCCACACTGCTGCTCACTGGATATTTTCTCTTTTTATGACTATTCTCTGTAAACCTTAGAGATGGTTGTGCGTGAAAATCCCAGTAGATCAGCAGTCTCTGAAATTCTCGGACCAGCTCGTCTGGCACCAACAACCATGCCACATTCAAAGTCACTTTATTCCCCTTTCTTCCCCATGCTGATGCTCAGTTTGAACTTCAGCAAGTTGTCTTGACTACGTCTACATGCCTAAATGCATTCAGTTGCAGCCACGTGATTGGCTGATTAGCTGTGTTAACAACCAATTGAACAGGTGTACTTAATAAAGTTGCAAGGAACACTTCTGATCAGTTGGGTTAAGGATTAAATTTACTGGCCAGATTTCACTGATGATGCTTTCCACTCGTTAACACTCGCAAAACAATTTGGAATTTCACTGATGAAACACCCCTTGTGTGCCCAACTATACCACCTCAATCAAGCTTAGAGTTAGTGGCACCTGGCAAACAGGAAAAAGAGAGATAGTGTGGAGTGGTCAGGTATGGTGTCAGAGTGAATGTGGGGTTGTTAGGTAGAGTGTTAAAGCCAGTGGATGTGTGTTAGTGTGTTGGTGTTAGAGTGCATGTGTGTGTCCCGCTTCCAGCTGCACAGAACATTGTAGAGACAGGGACCCTGGGGAACTTCTGCAGACATCCCATGATAGAAGCAACAAGCTAGTAAATTGTAAATCAGCTTTGTGGGGATATATAGGGCCTAGGGATTATTTCTATATATGTACCACTCTTTATTTGTCTCTAGGATTCACGCTCCTGGTGCCTGGATATGATCTCAAATCACTTCTGGAACCATGAGGTTTTGGGGAGAGGATAGGAGTGCACTGCACATACAAACAGAGTCTGAAACTGAGGCATTTAAACATGAGTTTCATCTTTATAGCAGATTGTAATATCTGTTCTATTGATGCTAGTTTAGTCTCACCTTCACAGGCATCCCTTTACCCTCTGGGGGTAAACATTGTATTTTTTTCTAGTAAATGTCTAGGCGGCTAAATTGATTGACGTTATTTTCAGTGGGTACTATTAGCATGTGAAAGGGCAGGTTACAATAGAACATCTTTGGTGATAAATGGTCTTTCTCAATCTTTCTTCAACCAATCAGCCGTAGTCTTTTTTCTTCACTGGCCACCATTTTACCAGTTAGGTAGTTTTGTCCAAATAAACACACAGTAGTTGCTAAATTTGTTAGTTTACTTGAGGGTGGTCTAGGAGCTATTGGTCTGTTGCCTCTCCATTGAGTTTCCTGTTACCCTTTGGTCTAAATCCTAGAGCTACCACTAGCCTAGCGTTCCTGTGTTTCTTTCTGTTTGTTGATGTGTGTCTTTTCTTATTGGATTCCAAATTGCAGACCGACTGTAAGAAAAACCTTTAGCAGTCTGTCTACATACTGATGGGCTGAGTCTGTTTACTGGTTCACCTTATGGTCTTGTTTTGGATCAATGGATAAAGTGGTTCCCTGGTGGTTGAGGAAAAAAACCTGCTTTGTTCCACCTGAGCATCTAAATCTCCCCACACCTACAATTCTACCAGCATGATGTCCCTCCATGTGGATGTTATCCATACCTCGACCTTACAGTATTAAATCAATATATAGTAGGACCTATGGGTATTTCTGGAAGGCTACAAACCACATAAAACGCCTTCCAGGCTTGGTTTTCCAGTAGGTCGCCAGACATACAACCAACATATTGTTTAAGGGACTTCTTAATCAGTGTGTGCGAATTTGTACATAATTATTTATCTGCTGCTACATTTTAGAAAGATCCATTCAATAAACTGATTTTATTTTTGTGTTGCCGGTTGATTCACTACGTCACTAACATTCATTATGTATTATAAAATATATATAATATATATATATATATAATTTCATCAAAATAGAATTAAGAGCCTAAGATTATAATGGTTAGAGCTTTTACAGCAGGTGAAAATGGACAGGTAAGTATTTTATCTTTATGCTCCCTTAAAAAGCTAAGTTAAATAATCTGCATGCTAACATAAGACGATGCAGGAACCTAAGCTTCAGTAGGCAGCCTCTGCTTGCGCCCTTCTATTTTGTAAGTAATGCAGATCTAGAAAAGGTAATGTCATATCCCATTATTTGCACAGAGGTGCCCAAATTTCTCTTTTATGCCCCGCAATGGCTTTTAACGTCTGTGTTGCAGATCCCACATCCCTCCCCGCAGTTTCTACATTTACACGCATAATCTACTGTACATGCTTCAGAGAATGTCTTGCTTCGGCTTCCTTTTAGTTTTGATGACTTGCAGCAGACAACAAGCGCTGCCCGACATTTTTTTTTTTTTTTTACATCAGATATAATATGAAAATGTCGTTCTCATGAGCTACACGGAGATCATTAGCTCAAGGAACTTCTTGTACTGTTTTTCCAAGCAGATGCTGTGATGAGTGGAAAAAGGGATGTATCATCACATTAAATTGGTCCTATGTTTCTTTCAGGACACTGACACAACAAGACAAGTAATGGAATGCAAAATGTGGGAAAAGGACAAATAAAATCAGATCTTAGTGAAGTACAAAAGCATACTATGTAAACATTAAAATTATATATATATATATATATACTGTACATTTAATTAAATTATACGCAGAGAACTGATTATGGTATATGGTATTTGGTATGTATGTGCGTAGCTTATTTTCCTGCAGGTCCAATTGTATTCAATGTTTTCATGTTTTTTTTTTTCTCTCTCTCTCTCTCTCCTCTCTCTCATTCGTCTCTCTCTTCGGCTGTCTCCCTCTCTCTTCCATTTTCTCTTTCTCTCTTCCCCTGTCTCTGCACAGATATCACCTCAAACGGATACAGGTCTGTAAAGTCCCCTGACTACAGAGAGAAAGCTCAGCTCAGCATTTGCTTTTAAAGAGGCGGTGGGGGGTGATAGAATATATATATATTATATATATATATATATGTATATACATATATACAGTAGACACACATACAAGGCTATGCAGCTATGCAGATTCTGTGTACGTGTGTGTTTATATGTAATATTATTTATGTATTCAAGATGTATTTCTAAACACTTCTTTTTTTTTCTTGGAAGAGCTTAAGGGTTAATGGAAGACGTCAGTGTAAAGACGGGTGCTACAGATTCCTAAAGCAAGCAGCCTGTTTCAATAGATGGCATGTATGCTTGTCGAATAACTGGATCGTGCTAATTACTGAAATTGGCAGGAAGGTACTCGCTGTTCTTGTACGTCCTACATAACAATCAACATTTGTTTCAGCCTTGCGTGGCCCACTGACACTTACAACAGCTTAAGGCACTAAGTGTTAGTGCATTAAGGGAGCCATCTGCAGAAATATCCATCTTTCTTTATAATGTGAAGCATAACAAGAGCTCAGAGGACTTCAGCGGGTTAAACTATTTTATGTGCCAGGCATCCTGATTACAGCACGTTACCAAGTCGCTGATAATAACAACAGAGCTATTTTGGATTAAATTCAACAAATAACACTGGGGGAAATTGAAGACCATATGGTATGCAAAATGGCTTATAACACAATGCCAAAATATTTTTTTGTAGGGTGGGGGTGGACGGCTAAGGAAAAAAGTATAAGACAAATAGAACAACATGTACAGCTGACAAATCAGGTTTATTCACTAAAGCGGGGGTTTGCAGGAGGGTTCCCATTTCAGCTCCCTGATCTCTCAGTGCATTACAAAAGGCTAACTCCATTGAGCTTCTCCTGTAGGATCTGCTTGGTTGGCCATATGTAAAGCATAATCAACGTGATTCCTTGATAGTTATGTCACTGACTGAACTGTACATTATTCAACCTTGCATGAAAAACTTGACCTGGGCCATGGCCTTTGTAACACATACTGAAGTTGGTGAGCGGAAACTTTGACATTAATGAGTAAACTTATCTACAGAAGAGACCTAAAGTCCTGAAAGCTTATGTTGCTTTACATTTTTCAATAAATGGTATCAACTTCAACTAAAGGTACCATTCCTTTTCTGTTAATATGGATACATCCATTTTTTAACAGAAGCAGTCGATAGATGAACTACCTCTTGGCCTTCACTTATTAGCATAACTGGGAACTCTCCAGGTCTTGCCCCGGGACTCCGGGTGAAGGACCGCTTTTCCAGGTCACTATGGGGAAACTCCTGGTCATAGGAGTGGCGTTGCAGCGCACCCCACTTCTGCCCACCTCCCCTACAACCATAGCATGTGTGATGCAATGCCTGCAGGACTGACTAGCGCCTTAGGTGGGACGTCGTACCTGCATCCTGCAAGGGGGCTCCGGGTAGCCGGAGACAAAGTTTCCCAAGAACGCTCATTAGGGAAACCAAAATTAGCTTCCTATACGTTTCTGTTTAACTAGTGAGCCATATGTTATCACACTTGATTGTTAATCCTGCTGTAATTACAACATAGCCTGTGTTTGTCTTGCCACAGTCTTGGATACCACATAGATATAAATATCATGGCTGAAAGACTTAAATCATCGACCATATGCTAATGAGAACAAGTGACATTTAAACACCCAGAAGAAAGTTGCAAACTGCCTTTTCCTGAGCAAAGAGTAAATTAAATAAAAAAGTTTTTTTGAAAAAATAAATAAATATAAAAGCCAGTGAGCTTAAATGGCCAAAGACATTCAATGATTATTCAGACTGACTTAAGATGTTCGCTATGCACTGCCGAGCACAGTTTTTAAGCATCAAGTATTTTCTAAGCTCATTTAACTTATTGCAATTGCACAATGATGGGCCAGTGTTTCTAAATTGGCGCTTATGTCATCATCCAGATGACAGCAGGCGAGGACATTTTATTTGAACAACAATGTTAAAGCACAGTGCATGATGACAGATCCATAACCCATATTTGCCACTGCTTTTTGAAATAAACTGGACACAAGACAAAATGACCATTTCAAGGGCAGGTATATCCCCTGCTGTTCATTGTGGTGGAGGTTCCTCCAAATTACTTTTACTTTCTTACAATCTTGTCATGTAGGCTTCTTTGGATCTCATAATCGATCATGATGTGTTGTACATAAGAGGCTATGCTATATTGCTATGAATATTACGGTCACATGGCCAAAAGGCTGGAGAGGCGGGTGCTAAATAGCATTACATTTTGATATTGAATTCAGCAGAT
This sequence comes from Spea multiplicata, assembly GCA_009364415.1. NCBI lineage: Eukaryota > Metazoa > Chordata > Amphibia > Anura > Pelobatidae > Spea > Spea multiplicata. The sequence continues at coordinate 63,185 of VKOC01019661.1, read as the reverse complement.
ATTCTCTGTTAAGGATAGTTTATAGACAGCAAAGGGGTACCAGAAGATACAACACTTCAAAAAGCCTGATGTTGGTCACACAATGACAGGCATCAACGTCTGACTCTTTCTCTGCCGTACTGACTCTTTTCTCCAGGTAAAGAAAGTTGAGGTTTCAACATTTCAATCTATAGATAGCCTCTGCGGAAAGGAACAGATCAAATGCAATGATCAAACAGATGTGGAAGGCAACAGGTGCAACAATGCTTTTTTATAATTGTCACAATTAGCTCTTATCTATCTCTGTGCAGCTGTGCCCATAAAGTGCACTGAGATGGTTCAGGAAAGCATGCAAGATGTCACCCAGCCAGCAAGTATCTCAATTATTGAGTCACCAAATATATAGCACAGTAGGAACTTCATTGCCTGTGGTGTATGGAAAATTCCAGATGGCGTTATCTTACATTCCCATCTGTAATTGACACTTCTATGCAAGGTTTGATCATTGTAAAGAAATATATGCAGGTGCAAAGCAAGGAGACAAATGGAAGGCTAGCCCTTTAGTTACCCAAACACATATGGAAATACCGGATACCCTGGTTCTCGCTACGCTCGGTGTGTTGTAGCAGAGATCGATTTATAGCAAAAGAACAAAAGGGTAGTTTTTCACACTCCAACCATTTCCCCCTCAGGTTTAACCTATGGGTTTGAGCGGCTGTGGGACTTACTGATGATCCACCTGGAACCTCAAGTGCCTTCCTTCGATCTGGTAGTTGGACAATGGTAAGTCAGTTGGTTAAGCCAAAAAGTCAGGTTAGGAGAAATTGGGTAATCAAATGCCAAAGCCAAGATCAGGATGCCAGAAAATTAAATGCCAAAGCCAAGGTCAGGATGCCATAAATCAGCAATTATAGAAAACAAGGAGGATCACAACAAGAACTACATCAACAACAATGTACTGAACACAGAGCCATCCAAAGACAAAAGCTGACTTTTGTGTGTGCTAATATTTCAAGGCCTAAAATGATGATCAGTTGGAAATGCGGATATGCGGATCCTCCACAGGGAGAGTACAGCAAAAAGTAAGCAGTGTTCAGGTCTTGCAAGAAGAGGTTCTGGACCTGAATCCCAACCAGAAAGCATGACAGTTCCACACTGCAATGGTCAATCCTGGCTAAATTCAATGGCAGATCAAGGACCTACCTGATCGACATTTCTGGAATTTTTAAGTCACCCATTGGCAGTTGGAGCTCAGTTCAGCCTGGGATTGAAAAGCTCCTGAGGGTATTGTCCCCAGGAATCATATTTAAGAGCCACAAAAAAAAGATAAAGAAACCATAATGCAAAGCAAGTTTTTGTTCTCACAAAGCTACATGAAAGTTATAATACCCAACACACTCTCCACACATACTCAAATGTCCATTAGACGAGACAGTATAAAATAAATCTGTACATGTGTCACAGAAGCAGAGATATCTCTCCCATCCTTGTGCTCCCATATTGATATACATAGATACACAAAGGCATAATACATATCCATGCTTAACACACTTACACAGATAATTGGAACAACCACATACATTTATGCAGAGATATCCCCACATACACACGTACTTCCATAAAAAAAGATCCAAGCTCATATCTCCTGGCTGGGGGGATCCTGACAAAGTAACGATAATCATTGCCTTATGCTTACAAGCAGAGGCATTCATTTTCCAGCACAACAAACACTGTATTACTTCTCTGCGGTGCACCCTAGTACAGAAATAATACTGCAGAAAGCAAGTTGGGGGGCTACTAGGTACAGCAAGTGGGGACCTACTAGGTATGAAATGGAAAAGACAAATAATGGATCCAGTCAGGTCCCAACTGCTGCTAGTCATCTTTTTATTCAAGGCCAAATGTTGATAAAACACAAACAGTTGAAACATTCATTGAGCACTGGCCTCATTTGCCACTCAGTCCACCCCTGAATTTAATGAAAAAGGAACAACACATACAGTATATGATGAATATTACATACTAATTGCCAAAATTCTGATTTATTCCAGGAACAGGATACATATATATCATTTGGTTGGACAACCAGTTTATAAATATATCCATCTGACTCATCTTATGGCTCAGGTTTAAATACATCCTACAATTATGTATTTTTTATATTAAATTTAAAATATGCATGACACATTCTCTGTTTTGAAACAACACTTATTAGAAATGAGATCTAATGAATAATGAATAATCAGATGTTAGTTTAAGCCATATCTTTTGCATAGTTATATAGGCTGAAAAAAGACATGTGTCCATCAAGTTCAGCCTTTCCTATATCTGTTTATTTCTTGCTCTTGATCAAAAAGAATGCAAAAAACCCAGTTGTGGCTCTTTCCAATTTTGCACAACTAGGGGCAAAAAATCCTCCTTAACCCCAGAATGGCAGTCAGATCTCTCCTTGGATCAAGAAGCTGTTTCCCCATAATTTTAAAATGATATCCCTGAATATTATATTCTTGCAAGTTTACAACCAATTGTTGTTTAAATGTCTGTACAGACGCTGATAAAACTACCTCTGCAGGTAGAGAATTCCATATCCTTATTGTCCTTACTGTAAAAAACCCTTTCCTCTGCAATTAGACTAAATCTCCTTTCTTCCAGTCTATACACATGACTGCGTGTCCTACGCATAGTCCTGTTTATGAACAGATTTCCACACAATGGTCTGTATTGGCCCCGAATATATTTATATAATGTTATCATATCCCCTCTGAGGCGACCTTTTTCTAAACTAAACAGATTTAAATTTGTTAACCTTTCTTCATAACTATAGTGCTCCATTCCTTTTATTAATTTTGTAGCCCTCCTCTGCACTTTTTCCAGTGCTTTAATATCCTTCCTTAGAATAGGTGCCCAAAATTGCACAGCATAACCAAGGTATGGTCTTTAAAGCATGTTATATGATAATCAGGGTCACAACGAAAATATAATACAACGTCACTGATCTCTGTTTTTTTAGCTTTTGCAACACACTTACTTGACAATCATGGTGATACAGAGTTCTACTAGGTCCACAATTAATCCTTGGACAAAAGGACTGTAATTGGGTATTCAAGCGTGTAGGTGACCTGCTCCTGGTAACTCAGATATACAGTAGCTATGTAAAAACTCACAGCTATGGTGCTAATACATTGTAAGAGCAGGACCGTCTTGTCCAACCCCACCTGTGTTAATGTTACTGTCCACTGTGCCAACAGACTTTCAAATGGCACTTAAATAAGAAGGTGCATGAAGGCTGCACTATGTAGATTTCCATATTGCAAAGACCATATGAGCAAGATCAGTGTGATATTCTCCAAAAGCATATCAGATATTTTAAGATACATCTTTGGTGGGGATATACTGTAGCAAGTGTCCTTCATTGCTTAAGCTAGTCACAGGGATTTTGTATTGGTCCTAGCAAGTTTCCAATGGACCAGACAAACTTCAACTAGCGAGCTGGGCCAAGCTCGGAGAGCCTGGTTTCTCGTCAAGTTAGACATGCCGGTCATAGTGCAAAACAAACCATACTGGGGTCAAGCCAGTGCAAGCCCACACCACCTCAGGCAATTCTTGTTTTTCCTAATGACTATTAATTGACTACCAACTAGGACCTGTTAAGCTTCTAATAGCATACAACATCACTGTTTACAGAACTCTTAAAATGTTGATAAATATACAAATCTACTAGAATTTTGAAGACTATTAAAAAGATTAACATTAAGTATATAGTGCTCTCAGCAAAATGTTGAGGGATTGCAGAAATCTAAAGATCCGAAAGGCTTTCTCCATTTCCTACTGAATTAAGAGATAATTAGATTTGGAAAAAAAAAAACATAGAACATGCTAGAATTTAATGAGACTTCCAGCCTTTCCAACAAAATCAATTAGAAAATCACTTAGTAAAAACAGCCGAATCACATATTATATAACACCAAATTCCCAGTGTAAACTTTCATACTGCCGGATGCTAAGTCAGCTCTTTTTTGGTCTAATTCCTCGATGAGCCCCTAACAGTTATCAACAGTGTATTATCTCTCCATATTAATTGCCTCCAGTCACATGCATGTCTAAGATTATTTATATCTGTTATTATAGCAATGCTATTGTAAGACACGCTAGAGATGTATATATATTATGCATATTTTGTTCTTAAGGTTTTTTTTACCCTTATATATTATGATACACAGCATGTTGCATACTGCAAATTGTACAACCAGAGTAATTCTGAGCAGCATTCTAAACACGGAAATAAATTAAAGGCCACCCATTTTCTCTGTCAACAGTTCAGTTTCATCATTAGTGGAAGAGGAAATGGATTTATAGAACAAAAAAGAGAGTCTTTTCAGTCTCCTGTGCAATTTGCAGTACCATTGTGCAGGGTGACCTAAATTTCAGCAACTAACAAAGTAATAATAATATTAATAATTATCTATCTATCTATACACACACTTACACTCACGCTCTCACATTCACTCTCTCACTCTTATTCACAATCTAACTCACTCTCATTCTCTAGATACAGCAATGAGAGGTCGGTGAGTACAGCCCAGCCTACACTCACTAGCTGGGGCAGACTGAGTGGATTTGGAACCTAGGATGGTGTCAGTCCAAAAGCTCTGTAAAACATGTTTATGCACTAGTATACGGTCATTCAGAAAACATACATATACCATAATTCACCTTACACTGAATCCGATCCCCTACTTCTTTGCTGCGCTGGTCTTCCAATTTAAGATTTATGCAGGAAACCATATTGCCTCTGAGCCGGCTTGTCTTTGTGTATGCACATTTCAAGAGATTTGTGCTTTCCAAACAAGGGACAGTGTACAGGACTCAACATCTTACATTAAAAGATATCAGTAACTTCTCGAGACTCTATGTTATCAAGGCTGCCACAGCAATAGCAATGTTTGTGGTCTCCAGAACCAAGCATAAATGTCTGGTGCTTTCTTACCAAAGACCTTGAAAGTCATCTTGAAATGTTCTTCCTCCTCTCTTCACACCTGCTACCTTTCTTCAGAATTTCCTCCATTGTCTGATTACTTCCAAGTCACTTTGAGCCCCTTTTTGATGTTCTAACACAGTTCTCAATCCAAGCAAAGAACCTTACATGAGAACAAAACCTTTCAAGAATATGACAGTATTCTATTAAAAAAAAGAGGCACTGTCATATTCAACTCTTTGTTAAATGCTTTAGTGGATGAAGTACTCATAAATATTTATATTGATTCAAAGTAAGGTAAACACATTCAGCAATTAAATTTCACAGGGAAAAAATACTCTATGATCCAAATCAACTGCAATCAGATTGCTGCCTAGGTAAATGTTGTGTCTTTATCAAGCTTGTTTACTATAACCTCTATATACATGTAATATAACCTCTCACACTTTTCATTTATTTCATTTATTTATACTACCTATCATAGTTATATGTAGACCTGAAACAAATGTGCTCAGACAAGTACTACAAGAAAGTTTTCAAACAGGCAAGGCCATGTGAGGTTGAGATTGCATATATATATATTTATTAATATAAATTAACAATTGCACTCCAAACACCACTTGTTCTGCCCAGTGCCAAATAGCTGTAACAGCAAATCATACAATATCCAACAATAGTTACCGGCACTCCAGGGACTTCTTTAAATAACTACACGAGAAACTCCAGTTTTCTAATCAACGTTTCAGTCTATGATGTCCTGATGAAAGTCTACAGTAAATAGACTGAAACTGGCAGTTTCGTGTTGTAGTTATTTAAAGAAGTCCCTGAGCTGCCACGGTAACTATTGTTGGATATATATAGTATTATATATATTTATATATATATATTTAAAGGATGTGCCCTTTAAATATGTAATACATGCTATGATAAAGAGGAGAAACACAATAAAACGACCAGTAATGTTTTTTCCCTATAGACCTGTAAAGCAAATAGAATTTTGTTTCATTTTACCCATTTTCAATAAAAAATCAGTGACTGTCCATGTAACCCCTAGCTGCTGAGCGCCTCCTAGCTGCTGAGCGCCTCTTAGCTGCTGAGCGCCTCCTAGCTGCTGAGCGCCTCCTAGCTGCTGAGCACTTCCTAGCTGCTGAGCGCCTCCTAGCTGCTGAGCGCCTCTTAGCTGCTGAGCGCCTCCTAGCTGCTGAGCGCCTCCTAGCTGCTGAGCGCCTCCTAGCAGTCAGTACCATAGGCTGCTCTGTACATGAATCTGGGTGGATAGGTATTGGGAGTGCTTCTTCAAAAGCTCCCAAAGCCATCTCCTATAGTGGTAGGGTATAACCCTCAAACATCTGCCCCAATGGCACCAGTGGAAAGGGGTAGGGTAGTTAGCATGATGTAAAAAAAATATGTAGGCTATTGCTTTAATTAAGAAGTTAGGTGTCAACCTATATGTATGTGCAGGAATAATAAAATCACCTTTTTTAGTTTACAATATCCTGCTTTACAAGAAATGTTTGATGCACGGCGACACGGAATGACTAGTACACACAAATCCGCAGGCAGCATAACGTGTTACTATAATAACCTGGAAAGCAGACAGACTCAAATATTGCATTTGTATATGGCCAAAAGATATCTAACAGCAAGTAGACTTAAAATGCTCAGGATGTTTTCTCGTTATTGGAAGACATAAACAATAGAAACTCAGTAGCACTTTCGTAATTTTTTGATGGTAGGTATACAACTATGACTTTTGAGGGGTTTTCTCACTGAATTTGGGCAAGGCATTGGTAGAATATCCAAACAGATATTTAAATATTTATCATAAATCTCAAGAATTGCTCCGAAAAATAATACTACAAATTTTAGGGTAAAAAAAAATTAACAATAAAAGACTGTGACGGCGGCTCTGAAATGTTTCTTTACTAGTTTGTCCCTGTCTTCTTCTAACTCATGTCCAACGTTAATACTAGAACTTTCCATACTCAGGACAGACTTGATAATTAACAAAATTCTTCAAGTATTTAGGAATTTGGACACTACATGTCTACATGCTTGCTCAGTTCAAATATTGGCCTTTCTATCATGTAGACTTTATATCCGAGGGGTTTTTCGTTAAAAGGTGACTGCAATGCAAATGATAGCTGCAGTTTCTTCTTCGGGTTTAAGTGCTTTATGAATTTTTTGTTTTCATTTTTGAAATGGTGCTGTTAGGGACAAGATTAAATGAAAAGTTAGTAACAGAAAATTTGGCTATAGTGAATACCTTACATTGATAAAAAAAACTCTCCAAAATATCTGTAGGAAAAAAAACAACAACAAAAAACAAGTCCCTTTCCTTTGGCTTTTCCCCCCAAAGATACTATTAACCCAAACCAGACATGTTATTATCAAGAATAGACGTGGGATATCTATAAAAAGTCCCAGGGATATAGTTTCGATCTATAAGCTATTAAATGAATATTGATTTAGATGAATAACTGAACCAAAACATTTTTCTCTGCCACTGTTCATATGAGACCTGCATTTTATCTGTTCTACTATGACCATCACTGGTTCAAAGAACATATAGTCTTAGCCATCATGATTTACTGGCATTTTTTCTCATAATAACGGCATATAATGTTTCGGGAGCCTTGACCAAACCTCTCAGCGTATATATTTTTAATATGCAATCATGTCGTACTATTTCACTCTCGCACAGGGCAAATTTATAGAATTAAGATGATAGCATTTGCTGAACAGAGTAAATAATTGCCAGGGCAAGTATAATTGCACTGTATGGTGAGGCTAATGGTAAGGGCAGAATGGTTTTAATAGATAGGACAAGATTTTACATACTTAACTAAGAGAGCTCTCTACCGCCTCAACTCTCATCTCCTCAGGCAGCAAGAAGAGGTGTAATTCAACAATAGCATCTTCCATCCCTCCAGTGCTAACATTTCCTCATTAGTTTCTCTTAATGTTAATGGTGCAATCATCTCCATGTCTCCTCATGAATGCTGCCTTGGTGTCACCCTTGACTTTGACCTCTCGTTCACCCCCTACATCTATCCCTTCCTCATACAAGATGCCACTAAGTCGCTTGTCCATGCCCTCATTATCTCCCACCTCGATTATTTGAATCCTGTCTTAGCTGGTCTCTGTCTTACCCATCTTGCCCCTCTACAATCCACCATAAATGCTGCTGCCATACTTTTACTTCTTCTCTTGTTCCTTTACTAACACCTCTCCAGTCTCTTCACTGGCTGCCTGTGCGCTTCAAGATTCATTTCAAAATCCTCACTCTTCCAAAGCCCTTTATATCGCTTAACCTAGTTACATCTCCTCACTCATCCCTAAATACACCCCTAGCCAGTCTCTCCACTCATCCAGTGATCTCCTAGAAGTATCCTTCTATCCTGTCCTCTAATTTCTACTTCTCAAGCATGCTTACAAGATTTCTCAAGGGCTGCCCCTCTGGAATATCGTCTCCCCCCTGGCTTTGGTCCTTCAAAAAATCTCTCAAGACCCACTTCTTTAAGGACACTTCCACCATTACACGTTAACCCCATCCCATATTCCTTTAGCTCACCTTTCCTAGTCCCTCTCCTGCAATACTCATACTAGTTTGGCTGCTCCATCCCTAACTAATACACCCTCACTCCCTCTAGATTGTAAGCTCTTTGAGCAGGGCCCTCCTCGCCTGTTGTTTCTGTAAGTCAAATTATTTTAGATACTACTTTATGTCCTGTCCACTCATTGTACAGCGCTACGGAATATTATGGTGCTATATAAAACAATAAATAATAATAATAGTTATGGATGCACTATATAATGTCAGAGATAATAAGGCAGTTTGACAGAATAAGGGTTACATTAATGTGCTGGATTTTCCAGACCGGTATGTATGTCTTCTCAAGGAATATAACTTCCTTACGTCAAAATATGTTGAATGTGCAGTATTTATTTTTGTGACTTCTCTAGGATAGAACAATTGTATTCACAGCTACTGTAAGAAGAACTTAGACACAAATAGAAAGTCTGGTAAAAATAGTAACATACAATGCAAATAGTAACACAGTCCTAAACTGCCTCTAGGAAGCCAGGCTCTAGGGAAATACCTAGTTCAGCAGAGTCAATGAAAAGTGTACATCTGCTTAGTGCAAAGCCTTGACTCCTCCAGGGAGATGCTTAAGCAATGTTGAGTTACTTCCACAGTTTGGAGTTGCCTCCTGTCATATTACTGGTGTCAATGCTCTCACTTATATTCATGCACTTAAATATTTTAATTACAAACATCCACTTGCATTTCTACTTTCACTCTGGTATAACCTAGTCTGTGCCATTAAATACAAGCACTGAGGCAGTTGTTAAGAAGCCAAAACAGTTTAAGTTAGGACCAAAGACCATGCTATTGGTGATGTCCTGGTGGTGTTAGTATGTGTACGTCTGGGTATGAGAGTGTGAGAGTTTGAGAGTATGGTCGTCTGAGTGTGTGGGTTACTGTTTTAGTAATAAATGTCTAGTTGTGATGGTGCGAGTTGGTGTGCACTAGTGTGCATGTCTGGATGTGTGTGTGTTAGTGCGAGTGTCTGGATGTGTGTTTTTGTGAGTGTTCCTCCTGAGTTTAGGATCAGGTGCTAAAGAGCACTGTTGCATACTTAATTAGTTAGAGCACACAAATGTCCATTGGATATTGCTAAATAATATATAACATATACTGGTCAAAGTCCTTCCTTTTGGTATATTTCTGAGCAGAAATAGGCATGCATTTTGCTTGCTGATGATTTAGGCAATGCCATGCTTTCATAATCATTTTACTGATACCCAAAAAGCACTCAATAAACTCATAAAACATTCGGCCCGTCTAATCTGGCCATTTTTTCATGCTGTATCCAGTGTGAGAATGATGTTTCTTCACTGAACATGGGTACACACTGTGTTGTTTATAAATCCCTACTGCATGCCTATTGCTAACACTTGCACTCAAATGTATATGCTTTTATGTTCTCCTACAAATCTACACGTTAATTACAATCATTCATCAAACAAGATATACACATAGCAAGTAAAGTGATAATCGCAAAACCCATCAGACTAGGTCAATTTGAACTACAACCTCTCACAGTATGAAGAACCTGTGACTTTGCTGATACAGATGTCAAGCCACTCACATATTTATTAGGTTGGTCCTTCGAATGAATCAATAAACTAGGAATGTAAATTAATGACCCATCTCAAACACCTGTAAAGAATACCAATCAGCCTATGAAAAGCATTTAATGTTACTTTCTAAAGTAAATCAATCCACCAAACCAGGCAGAAGGACAAACACCTCCCAGGGGCTGCCAGATAATTGTGTTCAACTCACTACAAAGAATAATACACCTACAAAGAATGGCTGGCAGCTGGCAAATCACCCGTTTGGAGAACCTAATATCATAAGCAGTGACATGCACACCCAAGAACCAAGGTTACCGAGTGAAGCCCTGCTTCCAAGGATCTTCAGATTAACTTCTCCTTTCTCTGATCGTGGCCATTTGGCCATGTTCCACCTGCTCTCTGCTCATTTCCCTTGGTTCCTGCCCAGTTTCCTCCCAGTAAAGGCTGCCTGGGCTTGAACCCACCCCAATGCATGGCTAGCCCCACTCCCTCACAAAGCCACTGCTTTAGAAGAGTCAAAGCTCCTGTAAGTGCCCAGGTAATGATATAATGCCCCAAATAATGACATCGAAAGGGTATGATGCCCTGCAAAGAGTACTGTCCATATTATAGGCGGGCAAGCACAATTACTTTGGTCAAATCAAGTGGCATCTCCGTAATCCATCTGGATCACAGTCAAGACCCCACCAGGAATTGAGAGTGATTAAACACTGTCAGCCAGGCAGTCCTAAGAGCAGCATCATTAGTCGTTCATTTAGAGCTCAATGTAACGGCACTAATAATTAATGCAAATGAAACCATTCCCAATCCATATGCATCCACTTGCAAGCTCTGCATAACATCACATAGCAGTCATAGTACTCCTAGCAGGGAGGACTGGTTAACATTTTTTTCATGTGCTAATACAGGTTAATAAATTGTCTCTTTAAAGAGTCACATTTCAGATTATTTCCAGTCCTTATCCTCACACCTATATACAGTTCTCTTCCTACCTAAGGTTCAACCAAGAATAAATATTGTCATGTTTTGATGTGCATGAGATGGGAGAATACCGTAATTTACAGAAAAACCCATGGCCACTAATAAAACAATGCATTATAAGTATGAGAAGTATGCAATAACTTGTAGGATTCCAATGTAAAGCTACACCGAGGGATGTTGGGAAACGAGAGGGACCGTGTGCAACAAATGCCCTGCCAATCCCTATGGTGAAGGTAGACAACTTAAAAAATATAAATCCTTAAAATAATAAGTGATTTTCTGTGCGGTTCTTCAGTGCCAGGTTTAATTATGGTTTTATCTTCTTTAACAATTGCTCTTTAAAGGTGCTAAGCTGATTCCAAAAACAAATTCGTGAATCCTCTCTACTCTACTGACAGCAACAAATCAGTCAAAACAATTAAATGCAACCTATTGACAGAACTGAACTACTGACTATTTATTAGCATAACAGCCCCCTTACATGCCATTGACATTCCCCTAAGGTGCAGAGACGTGCTTAAACAGCATGAGGTCTAAAGTCTAAATCATCCTAATATCGACCAGGATAGATCAGAGATTCCTAGCTCTGTGATCTACACAGAGAGAGAAGCTGGTGAGGATATAGAAACCCCTTCACTTCTCAAGATTCTGAAATCATGTTTCTCAGAGTGGTCCCTCTAAATTTTCTTAAGGTCCCTTTGCAGATACATGGAGGAATTCTGCAGAATCTTCCACACCCATTTCCCTCTTTCCTCGTCTACTTGCCCATTGACCCTAATACAAGGGTTAAGTACAGAAGAGTAAAGGTAGCCGACCTATATTGTTTTTCATAAAAGAAGGAAGCAAAAGCCCATATGGGATCTGATGTACTCAAAGGACAGGGCAGACGGTATCGGACACACTTTGGTGCAATGCTTTGCAGTTTGTGCATGCTGAGTTATGCAGAAGATGGTCTGCATTAGCTGGCCATGTGTTCGAGCTTGATGCTTTCTTCAAACACCCTCCTTAAGGGCAGTAAATAGATTGAACATGTAAGAGATGTCTCTGCTTTCAGCAGGGAGTGACTCTGTGCATCCCTACATCACTATCCAAAGGAAAGCATTATGTCAAAAGTCCTGTTGTTTTTGGCCAAGATATGTGTTCTGGGCGATTATCTCTTTTAAGAACAGCCGTCTGCATTAATCCAATGCCTAGCGAATCACTCATAAAATCAAACCATGCCCTTCCTTCTGTTCTCAGCAGTTTCAAAGGGATAGAAGATGAAGAAAGTGTTATGGATACAGCTAGAAGATGATTAGGTTGGTAGTGTTTAAAGATGGCTGCCACCCAGTGGCCACAGCCCAAAGGCACAGCATATTACCTATTCTAGTCATATACTATTTCTGTACTGCTAGAAGCTGGAGTGGCAAAGAATCACAAAGAGTATTAATGGCGCTACGATCAAGGAAAATTAGAGAAATTATTACTGTACCAAACAGATAGAAGTTGACATGGGCTGAATCTGTTCAGAAAAATGAAAGAGCCTAGTAGCCCCCAGGGCCATCTCTTGACATTTTCTAATAAATAAGCAAGCTTGTTTATATGAGAGTACCGAATAAAATGGTTATTTAAAAGGAGACTTAATGTGCTGTATACTTAAGTAGCTACTTTGTGTATGCAGGTGTTCATCCAAAATGGGAGGTCATTTTTGCCTCGCTGTATATATATATATATTATGTTATTATATATTATATATATATATATATATTAAGACTCAGGGGTGCTATAATTCTACACCAGGTAAGCAGCTGCCTGTTCGTTGTCTATGATTTAAAGGCACAGTGATGCATCTGTCTGGTTAAATCGCTGTTTGGGTGTGATCTTTAGGGATACATGCGCAGCCAGCTGTAACATTCCGAGCATTTAGCTTGGCAAGGCCTCTGACGAGTGCCTGGGATGGCACAGAGTGGAACTACATCAAATAAAAGGGAACGTAATGTGCTCAAACATAGCAACTCCCTGCTCTGCTAGACAGGATTAACTCTGTTCCAATTATAAATGATTTTGGCACACCAACAGAACGAGAAATCCTAACTCCTGTAAGCCATCTTGAAGAGATTCACGGCCACTTACTCTGGCACCGCTCTCTAAATACAGCTGTTTGAATATGTAGTTGGCCCGGTTTTCTTTTTTATTTGCTGGTAAAACAAAGCACTTCCAAATGATTATTATTTTGATAATGGCCGAAAAAGTGATGAAAAAGACCAAAGCAAGGTTTAAAAGGAGACCTACCAGCAAGAAGTGATGGTGGGCCATTTTTGAAGAGCTCACCTACACTCATATGTTCTGTATTGCATGCCATTTGGGCTACTAGGGTAACAAATGTGTCAAATTCCACATTGCTTGCTATGTATTTTCCGGTTTTACAAGACGGCTACGCAACTTGCTTTGTTCTGACACATCGTGGAAAATCTATTGTAGTAGCAAGGGCTGATGGCTACCAAAGTTGCAGAGTACCCTTTCTTTGGCAAGTGCCCTTTCAACGCTGATGAGCTCCTAGGTATTATTATAAAGCAACAAACAATTTTTGCAGTCAGCAGTGCAATTTTAAGGCAAATCCATAGTTCTTCATTACCCTCTGGTGTCAAACCACCAAAGCCATGGCTAATAAAATTGTTACAGCTGGAACTCCACAAACTTGTCAACCCCGCTCTAGTTTTATAGTATGTTATTATGACTCTTGGTTTGAATGAGCGAGGATAAATGACATGTCAAAAATACATTTTCGGTTGCAGATATTAAAACAAGATTCAGTACAACCATAGAGAGCCCATAAAAGTGCAAGGAGATAATCATTTATGGAAAACGTAGCCTTATCAGATGGGTGCACACTTTGTTAGTTTTTTTTTAGTGGAAAAGTAACACATCAGCAGGTACTGGGCTTTAAAGTAAACCTTTTCATTAATAGGCAGGGTTCCAAAAAGTGTCAGCATGTTGCGTTAAGATTTTTTAATATATAAATAATTCACAAGCTTCCAAGATACGTTAAATAATAAATTCCCATTACCTGCCTTGGAGATCATTGAGCTACAGGGTCATCATGATTTTTACTGGCTGCTCATTTTGAGTTATTTTAAACCTCGATATATCTATATACTGTGTATGTATATTACATTTACAATATATAACATTTAAATCTTCAAATGTACTATCCACTTTTGATTAACAGCATTATTTTGTCTCATTTTCCAACATTACAATTTATTTCACAAATCTTGGGAAATAGCAAGTTAATGGACACGCTTAAAAGGTTACTACACCATGTAACTAAAGCAGGTACGTGATTACACGGGTCCAGGTATATAAATACGGAACAATGGCTACTCGAGGATTAGCCCTGATGTGCCTCATTTAACCCTATATGTAAACAGGCAGTATAACAGGATGATTTGGGAGAAGGGGGGGTGCATGTTTTATTAAGCTTCAGTGCAAGGGTTAATACTGTAAAATACTGATGTGTTCAGATGCTTAGAAAATGGATTAGTTGGTCCCTGAGCACTATCACGACTATTCTCCGCTTGACTGACGGCAGATATCTGGGATGCATATTAAAAATAATCACATGCTGCTTTACTTGGAAGCTTGCAAGGTTTGGGAAGGAACCTGGTTGATAGACAGCAGTAATCCGCGTGCATTTGGTATTCAGAGACAGCTGCAGCGCCCTACCTGCTTCCATGGACCACATGGAAGAGGATTTACTGTATGTATGGAGCCGATTATCTATGGCTTATAGTTGCCGGCAGTTACCAATTTGGTGAAGAAAGCACTTGTTCACCTATCTTGCTGTCTGATGATCTTCTGCCATTTTCTGTATTCTATCTAACTGTACCGGTCTAGAAAAAGCTATCAACAGGATCCACAATCTCTCCCAGTCTGTCACTGAAACTCGCATATTCTAACAGCAGCTGTAGATTCCTGTCAACAGGCGAATATGGTAATTAAAACAGCTCTGAGAAAAAGATGGCTTGCAGCACAATTAATTCACTCAAAAATAATAACAATAATTCATTGTAATGTACACCAGATGTCTGCCACACCTGTTCGTTCTGCTAATGTTGGATGATCATTTGGCGTGGTAGAAAAGCTTACGAAAGTCTTATCATCGCTATCTGTCCTTAAAGTTTAAATAAAAAAAGTTAATAAAAAAAAAACCCAACTAACTGTATAAACCAGACCTATGTAAATCCTGTTGTGTTTGTCTGCACATCTAAAATAATAATTAGATCTTCAAAAGGGACTGAAATTTCCGCATTCATTTTATGATCGCTCATATATTTGAGGTCTTACATATATACGCTTATTTATCAAATATTTTGGATTAACCCATGAGTACTAGGCAGTGAAACAAGCCTTGGTCATCCATTTTAGCACAAAAAAGAATGGGGTCAATTCCTATGGTGATGGGGGTTTTCAACTGAACCAAAATAACCTTTTTTTATGATATTGCCATGTGATGTCTGATAACGGGTTACGTTCTGCAGAATATGGCAGAGATTATATACAGCCCACGGACTGCAGCTCCGTAAAACAGGAAGGTTTTGTGTGGTACAGAGAAAGGCATCGACATCGTAGACAACCCTGTTCATTACAGCTTACAGTCTAAAGGATAACGCCGACCTTTGTGCTGCCGGTATCGGAATCTAGTGGAAACCTCTATTATAGCTTTCCAACTCAGTTTATTGGATAGCAAACTGATCTTCCACACACACTCGGGTCAGCTTCGGTAACAGAGAAAGCTGACAGGTCAGTGTAATTCTTGTCCTTACTCATATTAATGAGCCGGCAAAAATGCTTAATACAAAGGCACTAATGGAGTGGGGAAAAAGCCAGCACAATCCATTCACAACAGATGGTGGATTCAGGAACTCCACAGGTCCGTTCTCCCCAAACCCTTTTTGACCTTGCACAGACTGCAGGGTGCCAACAGTAAAGTTCTTTGCTCTTGCTTCAGATGCTTAATTATACATTTTACATAACATTTGTAAGTAAGGTGCAAAGAGGAAATTAAAGGGATGACTACAGGGTTTGACCGGCAGTTAAAGAAGAAGTAACTCAAGAACAGTGCCCTCCCTTACTTGCCGGTGTCATTAGATGAGCTTTCTGATGTCATGTCTGCAAATCATGTGTGCTGGAGTTGTTTACTATCAATGTACCGGGTCACTGTGTCAAATTGCTTTAAAAATATCAACGGCTAAATATTGGACATAAAGGAGGGAGTGTATAAAGAATAATTCTGGAGTAAGGTGATCAATGCGAAGTCATCAGCAGGAACATTGCAATGGTTTCTATGGTTGTTACTCCACAATTAGATTATTTTCCCCAACACTGCTTTTTATACATACTCCCAACTGTTCATGCTGGAAAACAGATTCATGAGTTCCTACCTTCATAACTGGAGCGGAACCCTTGAGCGCTGACTGCGTAGTCCGACACCAACCAGAGAGTCAGAAGGTTACTGCTGCTCACAATTGGGGATGGGAGGTGGAAACCAGTTAGCCTGCAGAATGAACAGAACAATGCTTTGACTTTTAGCTGTGAACAGGAGACAAGGTTGAGAAAATCTGGTTGTCATTCTCATACTACATATTTTCTTCATGGTACACAATCTCAGATCATATTTGATTCATCTTTACATGTCTGGGTTAAGCTGAAATAAAAGATTAGAATAGCTGTAATCTATGACAACTCTCCTAAGGGCAAATCGAGAATCAGGCTTCAGCCTTTAAGATGTTTTGGCAGTAATAATGTTACTCAAGTCACATAAAATCTGTATTAAAATTTGAGTTCTGTTTGTATAACAAATTATTCTGTTGCATAATAAATTGTTCAGTGTTGAAAAAAAGGTCGTCGGTGTGACAATTTGTTATGTTAATTTACATTTTAGGAGGAAAAATAGTACAACTTTTGTTTAAGATACAAATATTGCAACTGGGAGAAGGTGTTAATTAATAAAGATCATGTAGGATCATCAACATAGTTTACGAAAAAAAACTATACACAATTAGTACTGTGCAAAAGTTTTAGGCAGGTGTGAAATAATACTGTAAAGTAAGAATACTTTCAAAATAATATGTAAATAGTTTATTTTTAGCATTTAACAAAATGCAAAGTGAGTGAGAAATGTAAATAAAATTAATATTTGGTGTGGCCACTCCTTGCCTTCAATTCTTCTTCTACTGTCCAGAGCAGTCTGGTCAGAAGTGGTCTTCATGGAAGACAAAAATCCATACATCTAATGAAACAAAGCCAAGCCACTTAACTATTTGCAAAAATGCAGGGACCGGGGAAGAAAATGCAGAAGTTGCTCTGGACTAATGAGTCAGAATTTGAAATATTTGTCTGGTGCAGAAAGGGAGTTTGTTTGCCGAATGACTGGAGAGAGGTACAGGAATGGGTGTTTACAGGCAACAGTGAAGCATGGTGCAGGTTCCTTGCAAGTTCAGGCCTGTATTTCGGCAAACAGAGTTAGGGATTTGATCAGAATTAATCGTCTTCTCAACACTGAGAAGTACAGGCAGATACTTAATCATCATGCAATACCATCAGGGAAGCATCTGATTGGCCCTAAATGTATTCTGCAACATGACAACAACTCCAAACATACAGCCACAGTCTTTAAGAACTATCTTCACCGTGAAGAAGCGCAAAGAGTCCTGGAAGTGATGGTATGGTCCCCAAAGAACCCTGATCCTAACACCATTGAGTCTGTCTGGGATAACATGAAGAGAGAGAAGCAACTGAGGCTGCCTTCATTCCATAGAAGGACTGTGGTTGGTTCTCCAAGATGTTTGGAATAACCTACCTGCTGAGTTCCTTATAAAACTGCGTATCTAGAAGAATTAAAAGTGTTCTGAAGGTAAAGCGCGGTCACACCAAATAATGATTTGAGTTACATTTTTCACCTGTTCATTCACCTTGCATTTTTGCACTGTACTGTATATATACTGTGTGTATACCGCACTGTACTGTATATATACTGTGTGTATACCGGTATTTATATACACACACTGGATCCTAGACAATGGGTGGGTAGATTGATACATAAATACTGATGGCATTATCTAAGAAATCTAGAATTGTGCAGGCAAATGCAAAGTGCTTGTCTACTTGAGAAAGCATCTGATTATTCAGTTAGGTAGTTTTACTGGGAGACAGGAGTGAGGAAAATGGTAAAGAAAGGAAAAAACAGGCAACATGACATAATGAAGTAAAGTGAAGGACAAAAAGAGGGTACACAACAAACAAGGCAAGTTGAGCGCTAATGGAGAAAGGAAAATGTATCTGCTTTTTAATATGAATGTTTAAATAGATATTAGCAAGGGAGATGAGAATCAGGAATGAAGGTAAAAATGAAATGAGAAAAGTATATTCTGCAAAAGAACAGGATCATAAGACATGGGAATAACATCAGGAGAAGAGTCGTAAAAGCAGAGAAGACAGTGAGATCATAAGATGAGACCCAATGGCAAAATCAGGGAAGAGGATTTAATGTAGAGAGGAGAGTAAAATAAGGAGTGAAGGCAGAACAGGGCAAAGGACAGTCCGGAATTGAGACAAAATAGGAACAAAGGTAATAGTTACATATAGTTAGATGAGCTCAGAACAGAAGACAGGAAAGTTGGACAGTGCAGGGAACAGGAGAAAAATAAGAGGACGCTGGAGACGGAGAAACTGAGAGGTAAAATGATATGAAGACAAACTGAAAACTGCAGTGAGCAGACACAAGTCAAGAAAAATTGTAGGATGTACTAAATCAGTCTTTAAAAACATACTAGAGCAAAACACGTAAATCCACTTATAACAAAAATACCCATTGCGTTTTCTCATGAAAGTGGTGCTGAGATTTTTGCGTCATGATGATTAAAAATAACTAACAATCATAATGCGCGCTTCTGGCAATTCTGCATTAAATCCCTCTCAGCAGCATAACTTCACTACACTTCACCCTATTTACCGAATAACAGGTCTGCCATTCTCACTTGAGCTTTGCCATTAATTATAGAAATGCTTTGAAACCTGGAGAAGAAATAATCCTAGGAGATCTTTAAGTCTGTCTGAATTGACTGATTGAATTATGTACGGCACGGTTAAAATCTGCATTCAGAAACTGTCATCTGTGAATATTCTATGATCCAGGAGAGCTAAGAGATTCTTGATATTGTTGTCTGTCAGTGGCAGCTCCCTTAGTGATGGATATGTACAGAAATTGCAATGCTATTTTTTTTTCAATTTTCCCTTCAAGGCCCTGGAACTGAAAGTGGGAAGGGGGTTTTTATTTAAATTACCACTGGCCATTACACAGCTTCTTATATTTTCAGAGCTGACTTCCTAATGAATGTTTATTTATTTTATGTAGCGTACGATAAAGGATTGCTGTAAGGAACCTCATGTAGAAAACCGGTCCTTCACTGTTTAAGTCTCTACCACTACGGCTTGGAGGCGGTTTCTCTTTTTTAATCTGAATGTGAGCACTGATCCTGGCTGCCATGAGGGAAATGCTCATGTGAGTTGAGTATCATCAGTAACATGGTTCTTATTTTTTGTGCAGTGGGGACATTTTTGGCAACATTCCCAGAAAATGTGGTTAAGGTTCAAAGTGGGTCCAGTAAATGGAATAGGTGCTGCTTATAAGGTATTATTAAATACGGCAAAGACTTTATGACATTAACCCCTTAATGACAAAACCCGTACATGTACGGGCTCAAAATGCGTTGTTTTCAATGGGTTTAGGGACCGCCCATTGTTTAAATAAAAGTTCAAGATCAGGGGATCTGTGGACCTCAAGATTTTTCTATTGGGAAGCTGTTTCACATATCCACCACCCCCTCTGTAAAGTCTTCCTTTCATTAAGTATAAAGTAAAAATCTCAGGGGAGCATACATAATATGCAAATGACAAGTTAGGATTCAAGTCCATGTACCTCTACAGATAAGAAAGTGTGATAATAATTTAGAGCAGTTTCCATTGCACATACTGAGTACACTACACCCCTCTTCTTACTCCCTTCTCCCTCCTCTCCTTACTCCCTTCTCCCTCCTCTCCTGTCAGCATGGACTCTCCTTTTGAAAAGAGAGATCAGAGGAGACCACAAAAAGGCAGGAGAACATAAGTGAGCAGGTGGGGAGGGGTAAATACAAGGCAGCTGGAGAGTGCAGGGGCACAGACAGAACTGAGCGAAAAATCGAGAGAAATTTTGTTGTCTGAAAATGAATGAGCCAAAAACAAACAAAAAATAGTCTGAAATGATTTTGTTCCCCGTGCACATGTCTAATGTATAATATATGCCTGGTGTGTAATCTCATCAGTTCCATACTGTGTTGTGGAATGGCAAAAATAAAATGTAGTCACCCTAGCCCTCACTGGTGGAGATGTCACTATGATGTCCATGCCCCCAAACAGCTTGTCTGCTCCATATTTGCACCCAAGAGGCTTGTCTAAGCTATCTTTGCCACCAAAAAAGTTGAGTATGGCAGCTGAGTGGGGGTTATCTGGGTAGGGGGGCCCAGAGCATTTGTTTTGTAAGCGGCCCCGAAACTACTGATGGTAATGGCAGCCCTGGAGGGATGGCAAGCTGTCAGAATATGCATATTCAAATGAGTGAAGGGCGGGCTCTGTCTTAGTCTCTAGAAGTGTGAGTGTCACAGGCGGTCAGACAGTGCTCCAGTCTTCCAGGCAAGCCTTCACCATTTTGAACGCATTGCACTATTTACTCTGCCCTCACCGACCCACAGCTATAGCTGGAAACAACCCTACCCATGGCATGTGGGTGCAGAACTTCTAAAATAGTTCCATCGTTCACTGCGTGCCCATTCTCAAATTATCTCCTGATGCAGCCATGCCAAAACACATGGCAAAACATTCCTAAGTGTGCCTAGGTGTGTGTTACGTTGAGTGCCCCTCCCAAGGTCAGACCCTGGAACCACCAGTGGCTCAGCAGGGAATCTGCGTGCATCGTGACAGAGCAGCAAGACTGAGGCCTTGCCCTCCCACCACAGGACCTCAGTAAGGTAAATGATAGGACGAAAGGAGAGAGAGATGGAGAAAGGGCCAACAGTGTGCAATCTGGTTGCTGTGCAAGTCCTTTGTGTGCAATATAGGTGCCAGGGCTGGTCTTTGGGGTGTGAAACCTGTGATCTATGTCTGCAGTGTAGGTACCGTTAACACAGGGAGGCTGGTCATGTGTATGATGGGTGGTATACAACGACCAGAGCCAAAGGCGTGGGAAGTTTTGCCTAGGGTGATAAAAATCCTTGCACCAGCCCTGCTCACTGCAATCTGTTGGGGGGATCAGGACAGGATCCTTAAAAACCTCACTGACCCAGTGTGTGGAAATGATGAAGACATTGAACAAGAGGTCACAATATGATTGCTTAAAATAATTAGTGTCTCCTCACGATCGGGAGCTAACCAATTCTTCCCAATTAGGAAACCTAAGCTGTTTTTAACGGAAAGTGTGGTTACTTTATTATAAGTGGGTATTATCATGATTATAATTGTTTTGAAAATAATGCAATTAGTCAAGATTTGCTAAAATGGAAAACCACCAAATTTCCCAAAGTGTATAGTCTGTTTTCTTCTGTGTATTCTAAATAGTCAAAAAAGTTCAAATGGTTCCTGATAAAGTGTGAATCCATTACCCTTTCTATTGGTCTGTAGTACAATGGTAGAATTTCCTCTCGCTCTACCCTCCTTGCCGACTGCTGTACTCATTAGTCGTCTGTAAAACTTGTCTAAAAATGATCCATGACTACAAAATCTAAACATTTTCTTCCCAAAGGTTCCCTGTTGCGTGCATAAACTGTATACACTACTTGCGCTCTATTTTATAAATATATTCATGAGACTAATAACTCATTCCTGCTCCTATACTCCATGCTCAAGTGACAATAGTCTACAATTCTCTTTTGAAATACAGAAATTGCCATTACTGTGCTATGATTATGAAGTGGCCACTCAAACTCAATAGGAAACAGCTGAAGTTAATGTGCCCTAGGTAGATAAAAATGAATTAGGAGGGAGATGACATTCAACAGGAACCCAAAGACAGCGTTCACCGCCATTATGCAAAACGGTTCTAACATTGTATAATTTATTTTAAGGTTGTTTCCTGAATATCTTAGGGATAAAGCAAGAGGATTGGTAATACATTTAGAAAATGCACTTGTTTGAAATGCTGCTTTGTATGTCTAATAAGGTTTCCAAGCCTGTCTTGTCTCATTAAATGATCAGCGAGAAATTCTTACAAGCATATGGTCTTGCCGTGTTATTTACAAAAAAAGGGAGATAGGAAAATCATTCTTTTTCATTTTGCAAGGTTTTTTTGTAATCAGGCATCATGAAGATGTTCTCAGAGCCTTCATATTGCTCATTATTACCACTGGAATGACTCAGAAACTGCTTCTTAGACCTGTCTGCCCTTACTGATAATGCATGATGACAAACAGTTAATAAACCAAATGAAATAAATAAAACAAGCTCATAGCTGCCAGCACACGAATAAACCGTACATACTAAGAAAAGTTCCCGGGCAGAAATCAAGATTTTTTTTTAATGACATAGCTGTTTTTTCTTTGTATTTTCCCTTCAAGGCATTAATCTTATCATATTTTATAAAAACAGACACGCGTTTTAAGATCCTCATTAGATGTGGCGTTTTTCTTGAAGTGAGCAACTTCTGTGGTTTACAAGGTAACAATACGGACTCCCACGTGACCAAATACATCTCATGGTCATGACTGGTTTAGGATGAGGTTTCTGAACATCAGTTCTTGGTGACGCAGTAAAGAACGTGGTTCTTGTGACCATCCACGTTGTTGGGTTATATGGCATGGCCCACCACACCACACATTACCATAGGTGTGAAACAGAAAGGCTGTAATCTTGAAAAAACAGCCCATAAAAAAAATGAATTACATGCATATTCCTGTTAGTTCTTAAAAGTGAGTTTATGGACCAGACAGATGCTTTGCAATTAAAATATTTCAATATTTCTGTGGCCTGGAATTACTAAACCATTTGCTAACTTGTCACCAGTTTTTTTTAACCAATTTGTAGAAAAGTTAACTGATGCTTGTCACCAGTAATCTGGTGCAGAATCATTCCATTGGTTTCCATAGTGACTAACACACATTTACCACTGATCCAGAAATGCTTTTTATAAATATGGTTTCTATGAGACAACATTACAGGCAGAGTGTGATATTCCAGCAACGTAACTGGATGCGAAGCATAGTGTTATGTCTGAACTAGGACAGCTATAAAAAAAATTAAAATCAAATCAAATGTTGCCTACAACATTCATATATTTAATTGATTTATAGTTAAGGGTTTTGCCCTGACTCCAAATGATTGGGAAAGTCCCATATTTCTACCTAGTATTTAACTACAGCTCCTATAATTCTGGTAAGGCAACCGGGTGCTATAGGTAATGGGGCTGTAGCTCCATGTTGGACGGAGCAGCATATGTTAATAGCATCTAGACATAAATACAGAATATGAAGTATGTATGCAGGTCAAAAACAACTGATAATAGTATATTATATATATTATAATTTCCTATCCCTTCCTTATAATGTGAATCCATTCCTATAGACAGCTTATGGCAGAAATATTAAACCATAAACACAGCTCTCCTTGTAAGAAAACCATGATAAAGCCTCTATGGGATCTTGCACATAGTTAAAGGTCTTTTCCATAGTTATTTCATGCCCCATACCACATTGTCACCAAAAAAGCTGTGAAGGCCCGGTGTCAGCATTTTTTAATAATTATTGTTTCTGACCCTATTTAAGGACAAGTCCGACCATTCAACAATGACATGCAGCCCGGATTTCGAAGCGTTTGATCGCATAGGGTATTGTAAAGTTCAGGATATATTGTCTATTAAGTAAAAAAAAACAACAAAAAAAACAAGCAGGGTGAAATGGAAAACGGGAAAAAATGAACAATGACGTGTCAAGAATTTGATGGCAGATAAGCCACGTCACATTAATGATCTCATTCTCCAGCACATTATCAAGAATGGGAGTCGTTTGAATAATTACTTCTCATTAGTACGTAGGCACTGACCTTTTTCTGCAATGATGCTAATGGTTGCATGAGAAGCAATATAAGCTTAACACTATAACTGGAAGGTTGATTACTATATTCAGACCAACAAGCAAAAGCAATATTCTTGCCAGTTGCTCATAGATTTATTTGAAAATTCTCTCATTGGTGATAATAGAAGCTTTTGAGATACTGAAAGCGGTGAGACATTTATTACAGGTAATAAAAACTCAGGCCTTTAGGTCATGCAACATTACATGTGATGCATTGTGTAATCTGTAGGCTTTGTTTCCCTGATCTTCGAACTGATCGATCTGGACACTGGAATAAAAAAGCATGATGTTTTTTTCATAAGCATTCATTTTGTTAAACGTTATTGGAGTCCAAAGGCAGGAGCAGCATTAATGTGTATAGCCATGGATGTTAGGGGCCCACCTTTGAGAGGGGCCCGGGACAACCACAATGTCACAGTGGTGGACACCCCGTCCCCATATTCTTACCTTGAATACTGATACATTTTTAAAGGAAGGGACCTGTGACATCAGGGCCGGCCCAAGACTTAATGCCGCCTGGGGCGGGGGTGGCATTTTAAATTCGCCGACGCCATTATCTACCCCCCCTCCCCTTCCCTCCCTTTGTACTTACCGTTAAACAGTCCTGGGGCGAGTCTCCCTGCTCTGCCACGGTGCCGGCTTGTAATGCTGAGCACCGGAAGTGGACGTCACTTCCAGCGCTCAGCATTACAAGCCGGCACCGAGACCGTGCTGGAGGGCTTGCAGAGGAGAGAGAGGGGCGGCGAGCAGGTAAGCAAAAACCACTCGGCACCCTCTCTCTCCTCCGCTTCAAGGAAAAAAAAAAAAAGCGATTGGGACGGCAAAGTGCCGCCCCTTCAAAAGTGCCGCCTGGGGCAATTGCCCCACTCAGCTCCATTGTAGGGCCGGCCCTGTGTGACATGCATGCTAGGGTTGTACTTCTTTGATATAGGTGTAACCCTGATATCTAGATACCTCCAGTTACCATAGATACAGCCTTCCAGGGCATGGAGTGAACACAAGTGGAAGCGGTTACATAGGTAAGCCAGTTGAAAGTGGGGTTACTCTTTTTAATACACAGGGAAGGAAACCCAAATTGATACAGTGCCCAAACGTTTCTGATGGCAGTCCGGTCCCAAAATTTGCACATGCTACACGATGCAATTACTCCAGGTCCATGATTACTTTGTTGCTATTTCAACAATATTCTTACGTATATTTCTCAAAATAGATGATCCATCTTGAAAACATCTGTACACACAGCAGGTTGATATTGGGTGCACCATAATCTTTCTCATGCAGATGGTGCAT
This sequence comes from Spea multiplicata, assembly GCA_009364415.1. NCBI lineage: Eukaryota > Metazoa > Chordata > Amphibia > Anura > Pelobatidae > Spea > Spea multiplicata. The sequence goes on along the minus strand of VKOC01019661.1, from coordinate 37,676 downwards.
AATATAGCTCCTGATACAAACAGGAGGGGTTGGCGTGTCTCAGTTTGTAATTTAAAACCTGTTTTACATATTTCTAAATGTATCAGTTTACATTCATAAATTATAAATCAAGTTAAAAGATACTGAAATAGGGTTTTTTTTACAATTCTGTTGTTTGGTCTTAACATATATTTAAAAAAAAACAGGTAAAATATGTGTTCTGTCTCTTCTCTCTCTCTCTCTCTCTCTCTCTCTCTCTTCTCTCTCTATATATTAATATATATATATATAATATATATATATAAATATATATATTCTTAACATGACATTTCTGCGAAAATCTAATTGGAAGAAGAGTTAAAATAAGATAAGTGTTAGATCCAGAAAGCCTTGGAGCATCATTAATTGCAGATCAATAATTCCAACCTAATGTAGATATGATAACTGGGCAGAAATGGCGTATTTCAAAGTGCTTGCAGGAAATCCAATTAGACAACGGAGCAGTCTTGACCAGCCGAGCAACATTTAGAGTGGAAAGTAATGGATATATATTCCTAACTCCCAGGAACATCAATGAAGATCGCATTCAAAGAGATTTAGCATGTCCCACCAATTAGCAGAGCCATTCCTTGCACGCTCAAATGAGGTTTAAGAGTAACAGATGAGTGCTTTTATTGCAATTGATAGGACAAGTCAATTATTATTTTTATTGCTACTTTCAATAGAGGGCAATGAAAATATATGCATATTTCCATTAGGGGAAATCACTGTGTGATTATTTGTGAATGATCAGATGTTGAGTAATAGCAAACTAATGGTGACAAAATGATAAAGCAATTACTTTTTTATTTTATTTTGTATATTTTTGGAAGAAATTATAAAACTAACAGGAGCCAGGGGAATGGATTTCCTTAACCATTTGGTTTATGTAAGTTTCATAAACTGAGATCTAAAATAGATTAAGGATCATTAAGTTGCTGATAGAGAGGTGAAGCAGTGCAGTGTTATACTACAAGGCAATTTAAGCGTTCTGAGTCAAAGATCAATCCAGAGTTTCCGGACAGCGGTTATTTAAAATACCCAACAAACAACCGGTTACGATATAAAACTTTTATTTTGTCAGCTGATAACTTTAAGATAAGAAGACACAATCCTTGAACATGTTTTCGGCACCAAAGCTATTTTATCGTTTTTTTTACTTTCACGTATGTCAAGTTCTGTCCGTAAATAATCAAACTGTCTTTTACAGCTCTACTGATCTCTGATGAGCTTTGTGAGGCTGGGAAGGCGACATGGATAAAAATACAGAATGGACAGGGTTGTCTTTTCCCGCTGACCAAAGGGCTAGTTGCCCAGAGCCCAGACGTCCACAGGCCCATCTACAGTTATCCCTTCCCCCACTGTATGTATGGGGCCCAACAACAGATGTTTGCCTTGGGCCCCAGAAGAATTAAAGATGGCCCTGAATATAGGTTACAGAAGTTAAGGAAGGGGAACATACAGTTTGCCTCTCCCGCCAATACCTTTAGTGAATAATCACATTATTGAACAAACAAGAAAGCCAAGATGCTATACTCTATTACTATATGTTCATATCCTTTAGAAAAAAAAACAGATACATTCTGCCCTTTCATAGCTTTAACCATTATGCAAAAGACTACAGAATAATGTTTAAACATCATCCTCAAAACATTGGACATTACCAGAACTCCTAATGCAAAACCCAAAGTATAGCATACTTTATAAAACTAAAATGATAAAAGAAAAGTATTACAATTTTTGTAGGATAGATCTGCTTTCAATGTTAAGACTGATATGTTTAACAAGCTGGCAGGTGACTCTTAAAATCATCTGTCTTTATATGCTAATATAATTATCATGTACCACAAACAATGTTTTTCTTATGGGTGATCCTTACATGTTCCAAATACCAGTTTACAATGTTTTCGCCAACCGGTGGTTGGTTTCAACCAGCAGTTGTCATGCTGCTTCCACACAATGCTAGTAGAAAGAAACTACAATAGAGGGGCCTCAGCAGCACAACAGAGTTTCTCGTACATTGAAAATGTACTTGTCCCTTAAAAATGTCATGTTCCTATTCTAGATATCCCAAAATACATTCATCCATATGAAAGCAGCCAACACCTCCTCTTAAACGTAAGCCAAATCTGCTCATAAAGAGGGATGATATGGCTTCATGACTCCAAGCACAGTCACATTTACCCCAAGATCAACTGCTATTTACGTCACGTGACCTTGTTGGATTCCTGCGTCCCCGGCATCCACGGCTCGCGCGCGTCTGCCAGTAAGTAGCAGGCCCCCGCGGAATTAATCGTGGGGGTTGCCCGGGCCCGGTCGCAGTTGCTGCAGGGTTAAGGGGCAAGTGCCCCTTTTGCCCTGCGTAATAGACGCGGCCTGGAGCTTCAGCTCCATCAGCCCCTATGTGAATCCGGCCCTGGGCCGCCCGGCCCACCGGGCAAATGCCCAGTGTGCCCGATGGCCAGTCCGGGCCTGATACCAACAAATGTCCATGTCTGCTGAGTCTCAGCTGAAGAAGCTGATAATACTCCAACATATGGTGCATGCCACGATAACCATTATTTCTCCTTCTGAACTACCTTCATATTGTGATTGGATAAGTCTACATGTAGTCAGTCTTTTAATAGAAAATTAGCAATTTCAATTTTATGGTACCTACCTAAGATGTCAACGTATACAGACTGTTCTAAGCGTACATGGTTGAGATGACACAACAAAAAAACGTAATTTTCTTTGGGTAATGAGCATGCTACTTAAATCTGTACAGCACAGATTTTCTTTAAAAAAAACATTTTTTTTTTATTCCAACTCAGATTAAAAGCACATCTTGAAATGTTAAGAATCTGTCATTTTGCCAGATGGATTTGGGAAAGAGGTTTTATAACTATAAAAAAGATGATTTCTTGACATACAGCTCATTAGCGAACTCCACGACCCACCTATTAATGAAAATATTGTGAACGTTGATTGTACCCCCTTCTGTGTGAAAAGGGGGCACTAATACATTTCTGTACAAGGCAATGGATCTTTTTTGCTAAATCCTTCCATTGAATGTGACTGCAAACCAATTACATTTCAAAAACCAGAGACCAGCAAAATGCAGCCACTTTACAAAGTATCTAATTTATCTTTGAAACGCGTGTTTGCCTTATGCCGGGACTCTAGGCAATTTAGTGATACGTGTTTTCTAGCAAGGAATGTGGCCAGCAACTTTAATTGGAACAGAACGGTGAAAGAAACATGCATCTTTGGCCTGAATAATAATAAAAATATGATACAGCACTTTCAGAATCGTCTGACACTTTTACGGGCAAATACCAAATAGTGGTGGATATTTACAGCTGGACTAAAAACAACCAAGCCCCAGTTTACCCACACACTTATTGATTATATATATATATATATATATATAATATATTAATATATATATATATGATATATATAATTAAAAATATATGTCCCCTCAATATATCTAGATCACAAGCTGCTATTACCAGCTGTTACTTTTTTACTTTGTTAACAACAATTTCATAGCCTGTATCAATCACTACCCATAGAGTAATTGTTTCAACACTGCATCCATTACCCCCAATTCAGCATTATTACCCCACTTTTTTCATTAAAATATCGTTTTATGCAATGACCAACCCTACAATTTCAAATCCTCTTGTTTTCCTAGGTTCCAATACACAAATACTATAGGCAATTTTCATCATTAGGCCCAAAAAGAATACAAGTTTGCAATGTTGCAGAGGGACAGATTTTATTGCCACACTCTAAAAAAATCTAGTATGCTGCTCCATCTCTATAGCGCCACCTAGTTATTTTAACAGAGTTCCATAGGGCGCCTTTGCCCCTGGTGGTTTAGTGAGGGAGGTGGGTATTCAAACGCCTCTTTTGGCATATGTCTTCATTTTCCCTCACCAGCCTGCGGGAGACTGTAGTAAAATCTGTGCTCACTGAGGCATGTACCTCCCATTCCCCCCAAATACAGCACCAGACATAGTAAGGTGGCCACACACCACCACCGCTCAGTGTAAACAAGTCAATTTATAAGAGGGGGACGCAAGCAGCAGTGAGCTACAAGTAGACATCATACACTGAACTTCTGTACATTCTCTGCAATGCCTTAGGCCAGTGACCTAGGACAGCTCCCCCAGTCCCCTCCCCCACCATGGTTAGCGTCTTTGTTACAATAAAAACAGAGCACCAGGATATGACGTCATATCCTGTCGGGATGTGTCTTAAAGGTGCACGGCGTCTTTTAATTAAGTTTATGGAGGCCAGCACAGTGTCCATTGCGTAAACAGGTCAGAGCTAAAACTTGAGATGCTCCCAGCGTTGGACAGGCTATGAAGTCCGTTTTTGTTGAGCAAACCTGATGTGTATAGAAATTCACAGAGGAGGCTACCCGTAACTCCCTCTTCTTGGGAATGGCTGTGTGAAGAGGGGATAGCCATGTATGGGGTGGTGCTAGCCATTGACCAGAGAAATCAGAAAATGACCAGGAGACCTGAAATTGCTTGAAATGGTGGCTACAAACAGAAATGCAGTATTAATTTGTAAAGAACTATATATATATATATCGTAATACAATTACAAATGTAACTTTGAGTGTAACACTTTTATTGAGGGCCAGACTGACAATGTCGAGGCACCCCTGGCACTTTAAGGCCGGCGGCTGCCTGATGGAGTAAGTGTGGCCAACAGATGATTGTGCACGGCTGCATGCTACATTTTTATACTTACGTAGCATGCAGACAGGCATTTAGTGAACATTTAGTGAAATCTGGCTGTAGGATGAGTGTGGGTGATTTTCTCTATAAAAGACGAAGATTCAATATGATCATATTAGCAGGTATTATGCCCCCAAACGCATGCAATGACACAACAACAGAGGTTTGCCTAGGGTCTCAAAGAATTAAAGGCAGCCCTGCAGCTATGCCACCCAGAGGAAATGTAATCACTCGCTGCGTCTCCTTCACCTACTTTGATCAAGTTTAGGAAACTTCACCTCTTATCCTTTTGTTTTTAACACTGCAAAGACCATCAGCTTTGAAAAAGATAATCATCGCTGAAAACACTGAAGTTAATAAACCCCCCAAATGAACATAACTTATTTAAGGAGGAGGTAATACGATTGCATCCTGGCCTTGATTCTACAACACAAAAGTAATTGTGTGCGGATCCACTTTATTATCTGCATCTAAAAGCATTTACAGGCCGCTGCAAAAGCCAGGCAGTATTCAGGCTTTTAATGTTCAGCTTTATTTTATAAATCATTTTTTGACGCCGGTGGCTAAATAAATTTTGATGACATGCAAGAGCTCTGATTTCTTTGTTCAAGGTCCATTTGTTAAGCGAGACAGAAATGACTTTAACTTCACGCTTATGTGAGTATTTCCAAAACATTTTGGATTTTTTTTTCTATAAATCTGACCTTTTTTTGTGCAAAGACAGGACCAGAAGTCTTTGCAAATCCTGCTTAATTAATGCATGATCAATTCTACATCAGATGTTTTTAAAGGGGGCAGCAGTCTCAATTGGAGGGCATGTTATTGTAATATACATCGAGACAAGGACTATGAATCTGTACCTGGAACTCTTGTGCTACAACATGCGGTGCATTTAAATATTAGAGTTCGCATTCAAGTTTAGTAGAGTAAGAAACCTGGGAGATTAAAACGAGCTGATCGACCTACTCTGTGGAAGAAACATCATTTCTAGTACTGTTGAATGCTCATTCACAGAATTAAATCTTTGATCAAGTAACATATTGACTTCCTTCAGACTTTTGGGGGAATATGTAACCCTCTTGCAAAGGAGCCACTCTCCTTCAATATGTCCTGGAGGCAGGTCCAAGCATTTGAGGTAAGACACAATTGTGATGGAACCCTCCATCATTGGGGCCCCTGGAGAGGCCTGACAGCCAGCCTACCGACTATGGGTCCTGGCTTTGTAAAGACTTTGTAGACTGTGTCTACCCCAGAAGTATATCATCCCATCACTTGCTGAGGGGATTATCTCTGGCAGACACCCAGGATATGCAACCAGGGAGTGACCGCCATTGTTTTAGTTTAATGTCAGACCCCCCCATGGTGCATTACTATGTTGTCTAAGTCAGTCCCCCCCAACCATGGTGTACTAATATGTTGTATAAGTTAGTCCCCCCAACCCCGTTCCACCACTGCATACATTTTCCTCGGCCAAACCATGGAACTGATTTCGGCCAGTAAAATATAATGGAAGTCGGGACCCTATTGTATTGTTAATCCCTTTACTGCCCCTGTTGCCTCTGGGAGGCAGATTAAGGGGTGGTTTGCATCTCAATATCTTGTTTTATGTTAATGTGTGATTTACTGGCTATATCAAGCCATGTGTGTCTAAAATAAATCAGTCCTCATTTTGGTTTATACACTGAGTCTCGGCAAGTGACTGGGAAACCGGAGAAAGAGTGTGTTGTCCCAGGCGGCGATGAGTAGCAGGCACTGGCCTAGGTGCAAATATAACCCCTTGTTTTAGTTTACAAGGCCTAGTACTGCTGTGGTAGATTTATGTAACAGAATTCATAATTGTCATGTGACATAAAATCTCAACATACACTAATGCAAACAGAAAATATTTATAATAACAATGTATCAAATCACATCAATTTACCAATGTTTCAACCCAAATCTCAGGGCAAGATCAATGAGGGCAATACAGTCATTTACATGTAATTAAAGCTTTAAAGTAAATCATTTAATGACAGATCTTATGAGTGGAATAACACATTTAAAGTTCTAGCACAAATAAAATAGTTAATATAACACAATAGACTTCATGGTAAAGGTTTCTAGGGATTTCAATTATTCATATTGTCATTTACGCTTAAAACAATAGCATTGTTTCTACTGCGTTAAAATATAAAAATAGTCTAATACATAGATTTAGTTTAGAATTTTGATGCAGAATACGTATACAAAAAACATTGGTTTTGGATTATGTTATTGTCGCAAAAATGTCTGCTAATCTGATCCTATTGTTACTGCGGACAAAAAGCCATACTTTAAAAGTATAAAAGCTGTGTGGTCCTTATAAATTATCATTTGGCTAGTAAATTATGTGAGTTATCAGGAGAGGAGAGCAAAGGACTGCTTTAGCTGGCCCCCCAGGACAGAAGGCGTCAGCTCTCCCCTGGTACCATTGTATCTTGTAATGCGATTCACAGTTTGTTGGACTTAACATATAAAAATAAAGCCTTATCTGCCTTTGGATAGCATCAGGCTTTCATGAAAAATATACCCTTAATAAAGAATTGGTTAACACTAACATTATAGTTATGCCATAAGCTACACAACTACACAAGTAGTGTTTTTTCACTCTTATGCTATTTATGTGTCACATTGCAGCCAAAGGGTTACAGTTTTAATGAATCAAGCAGGACCCATGCCAATTAAGTGACTATAATCGGTCCTTCCTAAAGTCCTAAAAATAAAATCTGTGGTCCCAGCCGACCGTGCTTCTTACTCTTTGATCTGGGAACCTTTATGTTTTGTACAAAAATAACAAGGTGCCATTGAGAAATCCTTCTATCCATTTTGCTAGCCACATTTACGGATGAGAAGTCTACTTTAAATGAAGTATAATTTTGAATAATCGAATGTCTTGTCCTTAGGTTAATGCGGTATAGTTATAGAGATCTCGAAATATTTGTGGTTCACTTGCAAACACCATGTATTTCTGATGCGTTTGAGCTAAATCATTGCTTTATGAATAAACCTTTCTATTTCTCGGCCATTACCTCAATTTAAATTTCTTTTCTTTACTTCTCAACATTCTGCTTGCGTTTTAGCAAAACTATTATTTTCTTCTTGTAGAGGAAAAAAAAACAGATTTCTATTCTTCAGCCTGTAGAAGCCAGATGCAAAAACGCTCATTTCCTTTTTTTACGCTTCTGAATTTGGTCCTGTGATTACGGCAGAACAATTTCAGAATATTTCCAGAGCCCACTTACCTGCTTCTATTTGATGTCTCCGTGGAAAGAGATTATCCAAATGATGATGTGTAGGATTTACATCGACACGTTTGCCGGCTAATGGAGTTTTCTATTTTTATTGAACGGCAAAAACAATTGAAGAGTTCTACAGATGAGAGTTGGTTGTTCCACTATGTAAAAACTGATTCTTCTTTGTATACGTATACACTGTGATTATTGAGTATACACTCCAAACAGTGCATAGTAGACAAGTTGCTGTGAGAAACTGAGTATGCATTAGGCAAGTCTAACTCAAGCCTTCTTGCAGGAGAAGCTCACTGGAGTTGACCCTTCTTAATAGATACTCAGCTTGGGGAATTAATGTGTTTCAACTGACAAGCCTTAGTGAATAAACTCCTTTGATGGCTCACTCCGACTTTCTAGGCACAAGACTCTTTAATGTAAGAGAGTTAATATAACATACATTATATGTATAAGGTATAACAGCATATATTATACTAAGTGAATCTGGTTCAGTGTAAAAAGTGGGTTACTCACCCTGGCAAGCACTTTTTTAATTTCGTACCAGAATCATTTTTTATATATAACCCCAAATGAGTTAAAGGCAGCTGCAGCAAAACCCAAATTACTTTATTTGTATACATTATGAGATTATTGCTATCCATCAATCAGTCGCTCTAGTCATGACAGACTAGATCACGGTTTTCATTAAAAACATCTTGTGACTGGTGGTATGAAAATAATTGCTTTCTTGCATTAAAAAAAACCAAAACACAATTTAGTGATGTTACTGGCATCATTATACTTCATTTATTCCGCACAAACACATTCCACTCTCCTATTACAAGAAGGGTAATGTATGTATAATTCGCAGAAACAATATGGCGGAGTGATTGCAGTATAGCAGTCTGTTATGAAATGACATTATCCCTTCCCACATTATTTGTTAGTGGGAGGTTGTATTATGACCTACCAATATAACACAATGGCCTTATATCAAGTGCAAAGCCCCTTTTATCTTGCATTACCTGAAACTCCGGACTGCGTGCTCACATAAGGGGTTTATTTACTAAAGGAAGAGTTTGCGGGAGAATTGTGTTTAAGCCGCTTGGCTTTAGCATGCCTTCTGAAGGTCCAGCACAAGATAGCTTCTGCTGCAGGAGACAATTGGTTGGCCCTCTATAGCCTATTTTTAAATCAGTGAGATTTCCCCAGCCTTTGACTTCTGCATTATACAGGGCCAGCTCAGCCTTTTCCAGTGCCGGCCCTTCATAATAAATAGAGAATGAGGCAGCTAAACCCACAACTAATTGCAACCATATTGTAAATAGACCCTGAAGATTACCATATGTTAGCCCTAGTCATTTTGGGAGTGCTGGTAGCTATGTCATGCCTCACAATATCCATTCGTTGTGTGCGTATGTGCTTAAGACACTGAAATCATGATGACTCACAACATAATTGCTATGCAACAGCCATTCTCTTTTGTGATGGTATCTTCTAGCATGTAATAATGAATATTTTGGTGTCATAACTGCACAGCCGTATACGCCTGCCACTGGCACAACATGCATACATGCCGGCACTAGCTGAATGATCATATTAAAGAAAATCAATGTTGCACTCTGTTTGAGGATGTTTAAAATAAAAGGATACTAATGAAAAAAAAATGCTGGCACCATTTTACATGTCTATGTTATATTATAACCAGCTCTGCCCAGAAGCTACTCCATGATTTCACTCTCAGTATAAGTGTTACTTCCTACTGTTCCTATGAAGCTACATAGCCTTCAGCTCGAAATCTCGGCTTCTCGATCTTGTGCTGCTCTTTCTTTGAAAAATGCCCTCCCCCCGCATTTTGTTTAAACACTCAACATATTTTGATCATGCTCTTTAGAGACCCATCACCTCGTATGAAGGGTTATTGTTCCGGTCTAGTCCCTGTTTGGTTTATTAAAAAAAAAAAAATGCAACAATATTCTACAGCCATTTTCTTTATACTGTAAGAGCAGATACTCTCCATCTCAGCTGCCTTTCAGCTACAAAAGTCAAAAAGTGGAAGATGACCTGTATCGCTTTCTCACTTAATGCATTCATGCTACAAGATGTTTGATCTTCTGGTTTTGACCAACGTGTTTCGGAAGAATTGAGCGCAGCGGTTTTCTTTAAAGCAGAAGCTCGCCTTCCCGCAGATAATATGGTCTTTAAATAACAACAGCTTAGAAGAATCTTTGGAGGATTCACAATTCCTTGCTTTTAATTTGCTACAAAGCTCTGCCATTGTACCTCTCAAACGCAATCCATGTTAAAAGCGTGCCGGCATACTTTACAAGACAGGCTAAAACCATGTAAAAACTACAAATGCTCTTCCCATCTTACCATTATGATTTTTTTTAATGGTATAGGCTTGGGCTTTTAGGAAACAGGACAACATGACGTGCCACCTAAATATTACATTGCTAAACAGCTTGAGGAACGCAGTCAGTTATGAACCTCATACTATCTCAATACATAATCGCGGTTACTGTAATACAGGGATTTTTGAATCTGTTCCTAAAACGACGTTAAGCTTAAAAACAACAGCCATGGTTTACACTGTGGTTTAAGACATGACCAACAAGCATTCTAACAAGTGGCCATGTGTCTTTGGAAACAGGTCATATAGTCTAGCTCTTCAAATACAAATATAGGTTTAAATGTTATAAGCCCAAAAAATGTATAACCTTTTGAACTGCATAATGTTAATTGTTTGTGAATTGTTACGTTTTACAGTATGTGTGACAAATTGGTGGCTTCCCCATGTGGGCCACCAAAAGTTGACAGCTCATGAGCCACAGAAGCATAGATAGTGACAAAGATGCTGAACATTATTCGACATTTATGGTGTCCTAATTCCCATCCAAACCATTGATAGTCTCATTTAAACCCAACTAAGAGTGCATTAAATCTGAAAAGCGTACTTTCCCCCAACTACAAATTCAAAACTAGCAGGTGTTTATTATAAGTTAAATTACCCACATAAAATTGGCAATATACCCGAATAAAATAGCAGAACACTCATTGTTTCCCAACTATGTTCTAGTCATGCTTGCATCTCCTCAGTTTTCCGTTCACTAGAGTTTTGTATCAAATTGTCACACCGCAAACAGACAGCTTGATACATGACACAGAATATTATATTTTGCCTGTTTGCCGGTTCCAAACTGAAGCTTTCTGACTAGGTTTGGCTCGGAGAACTTGAATAATGCAATTTTCTTACAACGACCGGCACGGTAGTATCCTCCTACTGTTTTACGCGCCCACGTATTCGACAACGCTCCGCATTTTTCATTTCGTGCCTCCCGGGGCACAAAGGGTTAACCAGCTCCCAGGCAGCGCCGCGCTTCATTTCCAAAGCCGTTCATTTGAGCCAATGAAATAAACGCAACAATTCTTCCAGCGACCTTTCCGAGCAGCACTTACGTACATAATGTACAGAAAAGCCTTGTATCGTGTGCACTCATTGTATTGATGCGCTTATTAACCCCTTAATGACAAAGCCCGTACATGTACGGGCTCAAAATGCATTGTTTTTAGTGGGTTTAGGGACCGCCCATTGTCCTTAAGGGGTTAAAAACAGCTTAATTATTTACTGGCTGGGCGTACAAGACGATGTTAATGCCGGCTAGGGGAAAACAATCTTACAACTCAGGAGCTTGTGCTACTGATGGCAGTCCCAAGCATCAACGAGGGACAGCGCTCAGGGTTATGTTCTGGTGCTTGCGTCCTGACAGCGAGCACTATTTCATGTGAACTAAACTACAGCAATCATGTCAGCGTTGCTTGAACAAACTGATGTGCGCTGGGCGGCGGAGATGACTTTACTTGGAGCAGATTTAGTACAAAATGAAACGTTAGGGAGGATTAACTAGCATGAGAGTTTATGGTGGGCATGCCTCCACCCCTCAAAAAAAAGTTTTATTTTTGAAATCTATTTTAGCAATAGATTTTATCTGTCTTGTGCATTTAGCTGGATGGTGGGGAAAGAGGCAAATGCGTAAGAGATGTTGGAGGAATGGGAGAGACGCTGTGCCTGTGTTGAAAAAGAATAACAAAATGCAAACGAAAATTCAGAGCTCTCTGCTTTGTTTTGTCGGAGTCCCTCCTCCTTTTCGGACATTTGTACGAATTCATGAAATTAGCAAATTTGTACGAATGCGATTGCACAAGCCTACTGTCTATGAATCTGAATGTATATGTATATTGCACTTACAGTCCGTATAGGTGGCAGTACACAAAATATGGCAGGGTAGGCACACAAGAGCAGAATATATGGAGAAAATACATGTTTCATCAATGGTACGCCTGCTTTTGAGAACTATAACTCCCACCACCCTGCCATGCCATCACTGGGACACTTGGGAGGAATGCTGCTTAAGTACGAGTCCAGAAATCCTACCACAAAAAATGTATATTTTTTTTGTCAGAATTTCACAATATTGCAGTAACATTGAATGTGTAGAATGGCATGACTGTGACAGCCAAACCTAATTTACAAACTAGTGAGCATTACGGCAAATCCAACCAAACACATGCATGGATAACATCAACCGTATTATAAATGAGAACAGTGCTTCGTAGCATATGTTGTGTGAGCCAAAGGCATTCTACTCATAGGGAATTAATAAGCCTTATTTTAAAAACAAATCCCCGTTAGCCATTCCTTATGACTCTAGCTATCTATACCTTAAAGGGACACTCCAGCCATTAAATAGCTGAGCGGTGCCTTTGAATGTATGTGGTGTCCACCTTGCAAATGCATTTGCCCCTTTCTTCACACCCCAGCTTTTTTTGAGTGCCATAGATGTGTTCAAACACATCTTCCTGCACCAGATATACTTATCGACGGTCAGCTCCAGGGCTGGCTTGGCAAACGCTCCGGGCGAGGACATGCAAAAAGCACTCTCATTGGTTTCAAGCAGCCAATCAGTGGCAAGAATCATCAGATTACGCAATGCAGCTTCTATCTCAGGTAAGAACTTTTCTTGAAGGACGCATATGAAAGTTCTCACAGGGTACTTTAATATGCAGTCGGGTAAACCGTCTCTTTAAATCAATCCTTTCACCATTAGTAGCAGCAGGGAATGGGTTACAAGCCAACGCAACCAGACACGCAAGCAATAAGACCAGCAGGGGAGTACACATTCCATTAGTCCCCGTACTGCACTAGTCTCTCCACTTCTGCTGGATATCTATACATTTTCCAATGTGCGACAAAATATATATTCTATATAATCTATAACAGTCTTTTCATTCCTCCAATGAAAATTGGACCGAATGCTCCCCGATGAATTTTGTACCAAGTTGGAAGCAGAAAGAGATATGCTTGACAAGTCATTATTCACCCAAATTGTTGATTTAAATGATTGTACATAGAAGATTCCAATTTCAACAGAACATGAGAAAGTGGGGAATAAAAATCACCCAGAAAATCACATTGCCAGAGATGCCCCGAAGCGAATAGTATTCCCTTTTGACATTATTGATTACTAGTCTGTGGATATTCTCCTGGCGAGATAGAAACATAATTAACCATTCTGTCATAGAACCAGCTGTCCCAGAGACATTTCAAATTGATATTTAGTTGCCGTGTAGTGCGGCAAAGGAAGAAAAAAAAAAAGTGCCTTATGTGTTATTTTTTTCACCTAATTATATTACACTGATGTCACGAGTTAAGCTGCAGAGATACTGCATAAAACGTGGCAAGACTCAGTAGAATAAAGGCAGACGGGTGGGATTTGAAGAACTGCAAATCTCAGCATCCGTACGAGTGTACAGCTAAGGACAATAATAGCCAAATTCCAGCGTCAACTTTGAGAGGACTTTTATTAGTGTATATTCTTCTACTAATATAATATGGAGTCTCAGCATGAACTGTTATCTTACAGCCAAAAGGTTTTCAAGATGACATTCTACATACTCATGCCTTCTCCCCTTGCCCCCATCTCTTATCCAGTGGGATCAAGGGTTGTATATTATACGAGAACCTCTGGGGACATAGTGTGCACATATATCCCCACCACATTTCCAATCTCTGATGGGAAAGGGGGAATAGAATGGCATTAATGCTATCGAGAGGACGGTCCTCGCAATGCCAAATTTGCTTGATTGCATGAGTGAACCTGGTGTCTGGTTGGCTAGGCTGGAGGTGTCCACCTTTGTAAAGTATCCTTAGGGCTGTGGAGATACACAGTATAAAACCGATATTGTGGCTGATGTGTGTAATATATATATATATACACAATGCTTACTTGGTGTAAACCCATGAACACATCAGACCGTACAGAGATGCCTAAAGAACGTTGTCACCCTGTATGTTCGAAGCCCTGTAATCCATATATCTATAACCACAGACATATGACATATGTTTAAAAAACAAATCCACACACATGCATACTATATATATAATAATATATATATATATATATATATATATACAGTATACACATCCACCGAATTGAAGCACAAAAAGAATTTGTCCAGTTAAGATGACAAATGGTTCATGTGTAACTGTGCCATCCCAGCTGCAATTATTTCTGCCCACGTAGTGAGGATGTTGGGAGATATAGTCGAGTGTTAATTTAGTGTGAAGATGCTTGAATTATTTACTATGCCCCCACTTTGCCGTAATTCCTTGGTTTTCAGAAGAGCTTGGGTAAACTGTCCTTGACTGTTTATCAAGAGTGGGATAAATGGCAACTAACTGGTAAGTGAAGATTTTCTCCCCATTCCTGCCACTCACCGCTTCCCGTTCCTTAATACTGTGTTTATGTAATGCAGTAAATAGTGCAGGGATGCAGTCATGTCTCTCTTGTGTCAGGTGGTCTCAAGCTTCATTCAGTATGAATAAAATGGACTATATGGACTATATATATATATGTAAATAGCCATGTTAATTTTGACCTGACAAAGGGAGGTTTATACTCTTGAAAGGTTGTCCTTAAAATGGAATGTTAGTCGAATAAAAGGGTATTATTTTAAATTGCAATACTGATTTATTTTCTTAAATATATATATGGATGCGTGTGTAGATTTGTTTTGTATGTAATAATATGAAGGTACTTAAGCACATTTTGATACAAACAGCTGCAGCCATACAATGAGACCTTTATACGTCAAAAAGCCCACCTAAGTGATTCAGATGTATGGTTTATTTTCTTCTTCTTAATGTTATTATTATTATTATTATTATTACTATAATTATGTTTGTGACTTCATTCTACTGAGTCATCCAATATTGAGTCAGTAGTAACATTCCTTAGAGGTCTCCAGTGATATCACACATGTAATATATCTACTGACTAAGCATAAAGCCTGGCGAGCCTTAATAGTCACAAGCACATGTATAGAGGTCGTTTAGAGTACACAGTAAGCTTCCATACAGGTTGCGTATTGTGCCCAAAGGTTGGGTCATTATTTATCCTAGAGCTAATTGAAAACTGTGTTATTCAATAAAGCAGTTGCAGTGTTATTTCTTTGATTTCAATATACACTCAAAGCCCAGAGCAATTTTGCCATTTTTGCGGTATGACGGTTCAGCGATTATTCCCCTTTTCTACGAATAGTGTACCCATGTAAACTATATATATTGGTTTTTTTTTTCCAACGAGAAAGAGGGCTTTCTTTTGATACCATAGTTAGATAATTAGCTGAAAATTTAGGATGAGAAATTTAGTAAAAACTAGCGGAAATTAGAAAAAAACACCTAATTTTCCCTCTGAATCCTCACAAAATTAGGAAAAGTGACAGAAAATCCCCTGTAAATTTATCAATTCAGGAGTCTTGATTTCAGAAATACCTAATTTATATAGAATTTCTATTCTTTCCCAGCAGTTATAGGGAACATACTATAAGGTGTACATCATTCTTTAAAAAGCCGTAGAATTTTTACATTAGGTATGATGGGATTGCCACTGTTGGATTGCAGACAACTCCGACTATCATATCAGGGGTATTTGGGCACTCTTCACGCAGCTATTTGGCCACCAATCACTGTTAAAGGTGGCCGCAGAAATGATTTCCTATGCTTTCTTTCACACACACTAGTTGCCTAGATTTTTTTGCACAGGGTATGTGTTACGACAGAGAACCTCGGCCAAAATTGTTTAGCTGCATCTCCTAATTATGGAAATACCCCACATCCTTATTTTTTTTTTGTTTCTAGAGGGCCATATCCATCCCTTACATATAGTACCCTATAGGGTAGTATTTTTTTATACTTATGGCTTAACGGGTTTGGGGGTTGTGAACGGGGGCAGGAGGGTTATACTTTTTAGATGTTGTGTTAGGACAATGGGATGTAAGGGTTTTTTCTTTTTTTATTATTATTTTTTTATATTTTGTTATCCCCACAGACTTGCAAAGAGATCACAGTGTCTGTGATCTCTGCCTCATCGGCACGATCGGATATCCCAGCAGGCATTTAAAACTGTAAAAGTTTTCCGGCATTCACGCCGGGAGCTGTTACTATAGAAGAAAGCCTTCTGCTGACAAGAGGGAGTCCAGGCTGTACCTGGTGCGTCCATATGTGTTTCTTTCTGTACCGGTACATCTATAGGGGGACTGAAGGGGTTAAATCATTGATATTTCTAGAAAGCCACCTCACTTGCTGGGAAATTTGCCAGGGATAGTCCTTGGTACGGTGCATTCAGGCACTTGGAACTCTAACTCACCAGCTGATTTCCTCTTTAGTGTTTAACCTCTTAATGACAAAGCCCGTACATGTACGGACTCAAAATGCATCCAACGCGTTTAGGGACCGCCTATTGTCCTTAAGGGGTTAAACCCCATTTGCAAATGTTGTATTCTCATACATGATTTATTTGGGCCCACAGCACATTTGTCATTTTGAGAGAAATACAATGACATCCAATTGCAACTTTTCTTCCATTCACATAATAATGATGTCATACAAAGGTACAGATAGGAAAAGTGTCACCATTCTACCACTTGTATGACAGAAAGGCACCTCAACATTACACCCAATATCTTATTACACTCTTCCATCTTGTCAATCCTTTTCTTCGTTAATTTTTTTTAAATGCTGTAGTCTAGAACACATGCCCTTCTACAAACTTTTCCACATTGTCAACTATATTGTCAGAGTATGATACATCATTTGAAACTGTGGGATCACAATGTTAATAAGTCAAATAAATAAAACATTTAATTAAAACAAACCTGTAAGACATGTGCTTACACGCACTCAGTATGCTGACAGTAGGCTCATAGGAACTTATGTACTGGCCCTTGATGGTCTTAGTGATCAATAGGTTTTATTGAATGAAATTTTTATTTAAAGGTCCAGACTTCTAACCTTTGATTTTGCCTGCATTAAAAGCTTGACTGACCTACGACTGTGCTGAAGGAAGATACTGAGCAAGTAGAAAGAGATGTAAGACAGAGAAAGGCAATATAATGCTGGTGGGGAGGTCTCAGCAAGAAGTGCTTCAGGCTTGAGAGAACAGTAGATGTAATTTCACAAAGCCAGATGTCAACAGGATTTATCGGCAAAAATCAGTATGCAAGATCTTACAGCCATCCAGGTCAACAGGCATCTAAAATGCATAATGGTTATAAGAAATGTCTAGAAAACTGTCTCTGCTGATTCTGGGCAGCCAAGCTCATTGGTGATCAATATAATGAGATTATTAAACCTAGCATCTCTACCTGCAACAGAACTTGACTGGATGTGGCTCTTATCATTTGATAAGAGCCATTTTCCATGGCTCCATCAAACAAGTTCATAAATCAAGTAACGCAAATAAGACATAATTCTCCCTAGCTCCATTTTGAAAAAATATTATTTCCCCTATAAAACTTGTTATCGATTATGTACTAAAAATGTTTATAGCTACGTCAATACAATTAATAAGTACAGAGCCAAGCTGAATGCGGATCATTGTAGCTCACACAGAATAGTTACTATAATGTCACATTTGGAGTTGGTATTGGATTTTGCATGCTTACAAGTGGATATTCTATGAACAGAATCAAAATAAGCCTTCCTGTTTAAACAGGAAGCTGCCATTTTGAACTTTTCTGTCATGACAATTTCCTGTATACTCACTGATAAACAGCCAAGTTACATATAACCGGGGAAACTTTGAGTTGCTAATTTTCAAACAGTGTAGTTTCTTTGGAGATAATTAGCTGGAGACTGATTAAGAATAGTGCATATGTGCCTTGAATGGCTAATAGTAATTATTCATTCAGTGGTCATCGTGTAAACTAGTTGGCTGGAGGGCCCAGTATAATAGGTTCTTGGGAAGGTGACACCCGACTCTTTCAGTAATAGCTGATAAAATAGGTAAATTGTGCTACATGTAGGATTCTGCAGTCATACATATATGTGTTATACATATGCAAAAAGAAGCAAGCAATTACCTACTCTGCCTCCCCAGCCCACACATACTGCACAGTTTGTCATCTCATATCATAAAAAGATGCAATGACTGATTAAGGCCAAAAGCTCATGGGAGACCCAATACGTGATGCATTCCTGGCTATGAGAATGTATTGTTCTAGGCATTGTTCCACTGTGAAACTTTGATTATTCGCCACTCAGCAGTGTTCTGATGTCATGGGGTCTGTGAGCGAACACGTTTAGAATTAGCACATGGTTAGCATGTATGTGCAAGTACCAGTGCACATACTTTCATAAACGCAGGATGCTTGTAGATACATGATACTGTTGCAATTTTCTCATGCATACGGCTTTAGCCATGGACTGCGAGGGACCTTGTTTGTGCCAACAACGTAAAAACAGGCTTCCAGTGTGAGCAAAGGTAACACAAGACTTTACCAGAAGAAAGGATAATATAATTTATAAATAAAATACAAATACATTTGATCAATAACTGTTCTAATAATCAAGGCTTAAGCTTTGTATTAGACAATTAGGCAAATAATACAGCAAAGTAGCTTCCACACCTGTAGTTATAAGAGCAGAACTGACATGACCTTCTATCTGTCAAGTTAATTCTCTTTAATTACTTAAGATTAGTGAACTAGCGGAATGCTTCAGCCTTTATTTAGATATAAATTTAACACAGTTGATTGTGGTATCTCATGTGTAATCATGTATCTGTTTGTACATATAGATTACTGGGATAAAGATGTCTGCACATTAATCAGACTATTGCCATAGAGAGTCATTAGACTGCTAAAGGTTTGCAGGGGCAGTAAGGCGTGACATTGTATATTAAAAAAGCAATAGCAGGAGAGCACTCGCCCATATTAAAGATTCCGAGTTGCCTTTAATGTCCGATAATTAAAGATATAATTCCGAGCTTGGTAGATTTAAGCCCGAAGGCCGAAGCATATTACAATAAAACACAATCACTGAGTTCAATTGAGTGAAGGAACATTAAATATGTGGAAAAAATTAGCAAAGGCCAAAGACGCAAGCAAAACAAGGCCTCTGCGCTTCACAGCAGTGGCCATCTATAGTAAGGAGGCATTTAATGAGATACTTAAAAGGTCTTTTTTTCATAATACGCTAGGCAGCATTGTAGGAAATGTTCAACCCGCTTAACAGAATCTGAAGCCCTGACACCTTGTGAAGCTCAAGTCACATCATGTCTGGCCTATATTTCCCAGTAATTTTTTAGGGTATTTTTTGAGTGTACAAGACAACTAGATAGTGACTACTCGCCAGGAGCAGCACAGCATCTGAAGGTAACTGTGTGCACTCACGGTGGCATGAATGAAAATCTGAGGTCATAAAAATCTGTGTACCCGCACTATATATAGTCCAATTACCCACCTTAGCCGCATATAAAAACTCTGTCACGTATAATATTCTTAGTGCGGCTAAATCGGTTTTCCCCCGCTTCTGGAAGAGACAAGGTACTCCCCCAATCCAAGCTTGGTTGAGTAGAATGCCCTATATCAGCCACATGGAGGAACTTGTCTGGACCTCAAGAGGGAAGGGCTATCTGAACGACCATAGGTGGTTCTGGTGGAGGGAGCTTGTGTCTTCTCCAGACTTCCCCAAACGGCTGAGTCCGGATTGATACTGTGCTTGGGGTCTCTTTGGTGGACTTTCATACCCTGATGTTACACTTTACTCATCTTCCTTATTTACATAAGACACATATTCACACTGTGGACATGGTTGGCGGTGATGCAGCACACGCCCTTTACCTTTTTTTTTTGTTCATACCATCTTTTCTTGCACATATGTAACCTGACTATCTTTGTTGCTTGTGCAATTATGTCTATGGTTACTCTGTATGCAGATGTCTCTTTGTTTACACTATACGATGTGAACTGTGCAGTTACTGTACTACACTGTGTTACTATATTGTGTGACATGTATATCTATGTACTGTTTACTCATACTTATTGTATGTAACCTCGGCTATATGTGTTTGTTATACACGTTTGTTAGACTATACTTGTATATTGACTGCTGCTGTATGACCATTGCACACGATTATACTGTACTTGGATGTAACCTTTTACTGTATTGTCAATAAACAAAGAATTGAGTCAATTACCCACCTTAGCATTAGATCTGGTTTTCCTCCATTTTGCATGAGACGGTTCCAAAAGGCATGTTTAGAATAATCAATGAAAAGGCTTTAAGGATATGCCACGACAAAAAACTCCATTTTTATCCATCTAATAAAGGTAGCCTAGAACAGGTCAGTTTGATTTCTGGCACTAAGCAGGTAACTGCAATTGCTGAGCTATTTATCAGTATGTAAAATTGGGGAACTTACATTAAGTCTACTGGCCTCTTCCCTCCCTGAAACATCTCGTTTTTGAAAGAATATTCAAGCCGAGCTTATATGATCACAGAAGAGAAAAGGTTAATCCTTTGTCTTTGCATGTATTTTTAATACCATCTCCCCACTGCTAATGTATGCATCCGAAAGATAAGACTGCAGGAGAAAATGACAGTGAAGAGTTTATCGGAAACTGGTTGACAAATGAAACGTCAGATGTAACATCATATAACTCTCTCCTTGATTTAACGTCCTCATCTAAGCGAGCAATTGATGTAAATAACATTGTGTCAATATAGCAGCTTTGTCCATCAAAACTACCATTATCTTTTAAAAAGCATTGTTAACTTTATGGAACACAAGCCTCTGATTGAACCTAAATGTTTTTCCACATTGGCACAAGCCACACATTGAACGAGTCTATAACAATATTTACTCAGCTGTGTAACAGAGTCGCTTTTTAATCACTTATCCTTTAGACACTTTGAGATTTAGAAGTTTAGGATATAATTGTTCAATATGCAATCTACCTCCGAGGTTTTTTTTTATGGCAACCCTGCCTGAAAAATACCCAGAAGATCATTAGTATTTCATCAACAATTTGAGACTGGGGAAACACACACCATATACCCCAAGGAGTTCATCTATTACAAAAAGCAGGGTAGATCACACATAGAGAGAATATACCCTGTGCAAACTGGGGTACTAATCTATTAAGTTTTGCATTTGCAAAGAGAGAGTTAACCAGAGAATGGAACATTTTAAGTCCCAATGCATTGTAAAAGACCCATGTGAGCTTCTCCTGCATGAATGGCTGGTCTTCTTTAATGTATCATCTCACTCAACTCTCCAGAAAATTCTCAGCTGTCTTGGGGGTACCATGGGCTAAATTAACGTGAAACAATCTACCCAGGCATTCATATTGTATGTTCTCTTTTTGCAGAAACAGTTTATGCCTATATACCATTAATTATGTGTGTTGCTTTACTATAAATAATTTTGTGATTCCAGATAACATATTTTTCTTCTCATTGTTGTTATTTTTGTTCTAGTTCAGTAATAGGCTCTAACAGTTAGCCATGTTGAAAAAACATGTGATGTCTAATCTGATGAATGCATAATAAATATACATATTAGTAAATACAGTAGATATTGACTTGATATCTGATAAAGTGGTGCTTACAGAAACAAGATGATACAGGTTGAATACAGCTTAACGCATTTCATGTCCATGCTGCTTACTCATTAGCTCATAAACTCATAAGGCTTATGAGCAAGCACCGGCACCGGTGCGAAACGCGTTACGCTATATCCAATCATATATATATATGTAAGCACAACTTTATTTTATTAAATATCAAGTCGAACAAGTGCAGAGGGTTTTTTTTGGTGTTATCTTGAAAGCACCTTTAACTCACAGCACCTTGCTAGATCCATCCAGGCTACGGGACCAAACCTGTTGGCGCCAAGGCTGTAGCCAGATCTACTAGTCTACCCTATTAGGCTACACATCCTAATGACTTAATTTGAACACAAGCACAGATGGTAGGGATATATACGGGCATACTAGTAGATGCATTTTTATTTCTCAAAGGGTTGATGGATCATGGGAGCATCATGGGAGTTGTAGAGTATTTTGACAATCCCCCCAAAATCCAAATTGTTATTGTGACCCACTACTTTTTATGTTCTGCTCACCCATTTTACAGCACTGCAGAATATGATGACACTATATCAATGAATAAATAATAAATCAGCATGTTGCTTTAAATTACCTGGTTACATTTCTAGCAAAATACAACTAGGGCAGACAAAAGAAGGTATAGGTTTGTAATGTATACAATGTCCAGGGTGGAATTTGTAAAGAAGATTTAAGACATCTAAATAATCTCTCTATTCTCTTTTCAGCATTTAAGGAAACTGAATAAGAAGTTTCTTGACAACGCTGCAAAAAAAAGGAGGCTTTTATGGTCTGCCAAAAGAAGGTTTTGCAGGCAGTTGATACACACGCAGTCTCCCTGGAGCACCATATATTTCAAGAGGTTTTATCCTTGTAACAAATAAGGAAAAAAAATAAATAATAATAAAAAAAAAATAGAAAGCTCACTCTTTGGTCCGCAGTCCACAGCTGTAAAATGAATGAATGATATACTCTCGCTAAAACAGCACACTATAAATGGAACTTGCAAAATGAAATTGGAGGAGGGTGAACAAAATGTCATCGGAATAGGATTATTATTTTAGAAGAATAAATCTTAAGTATGGCAATAAAATGAATTTGTAACTTCTCTATCTCTGGTTGGACGTATTCCAGGTTCCTAGGAGGTCCTGGGTTTTCGTTTCCATCAATAAAACTTTTGACATGATAAGTTATTAGATGGAGCAGATACCTTTTAGCTTCACACCAAGGGATCCGGTGCACTGCGTGGATATGTCTGCAAGTCATAATAGGCAACCTCAAATGTAATCTCGTTGTGAAAGCTGTATCGGGAAAAGGCACTAAGTGGAAACAAATAATCTGCATTTATATTGCATGAAAAACTAGGGACCGTACAGTAGTAAATATCGGGGTTTGGTTGTCATAGGTATCATGGATCTATGCACCCCTTCCCAATGTATTGGCAAATTGACAATAATACGCATATAAACAGCTAATTTCTTGCTGCTTATAGGTGTATTATTGTGACTATTTATATCTTCTTAAAAAAAGAGACACAATGAAAGCAAAAGAGACATTTGGGTCCAAAGCGGGACTGTCTCTCCGCAACAGGGACATTTGGGATGTGTGCACACGTCAGTGGCCCTAGTGCTCAGTACACTACCGTGTTGCTTCATACGGTTACTCGAAACCAATGTTTGGCTGAGGATGACAGAAGTTTTACCCTAACATCAATCTAGCATTTACTAGGAGTAGAGTCATCCTTGACATCACTATACTATGTGTGAAAGTACTAATAAAATGTAATCCACACTGTCTGTAATTCTATTAAATGACATACTCCCTTTAAGACTTAAAAAACATTAGGTGCGATAAATTAGGTAACGCTTACTGTTTAAATCTTGCTTTATGTATTGTTCTTTTACTACGGCTTATGATATGAATATGGATTTTTTATGAGCTATTTTAAAATGAGTTTGTAGAACACATTACCTTATTTTTGTTCTTTAATAACCTGATAAAAATGTGTTCGGTGAGAAATGTTGGTGATATTCGCTTGATATCTTATCTGTAAATCAAAAGACTTTATCTGCTATATTCAGTGATGTAACTCTGCCTCTGTGCACTGTGAGCGTGAAAAGTACCGTTTGATATTAATGTTTGGTTGTGTCTGTGATGTGATCTCTGAGGAACACCATGCCTTTTCAACTTTGGGGAATAGGTTTAATATGAAATGGTCAGAGAATTGTCTACTGTTGAAGTCTGGATCCTACATGTCTTGGTGCAAATGTTTAGTGACTTTTATAATGGTTCACAGTTCCTGAAGCTTCCACAAAAAAAAACAGGAAACTTCTTCAATGGGTATTTGACCAAGGTAATAAGAGATACAGAATTTGAATCCTAGCAAAACCAAAGTCAAATAAATAAGATGTTTGTTGAGAAGTTGTATATGGTTCACAGTATTATAATCTGCAATACAATGTGTTAGTGGTCAATGCCAGGCAGCAGCTGCAAAGGCACTTTACTTTGTATAAAGCTCATTTAACAACCCTGTTATTCCATTGCAATGTCTTATTTTTATTCTGGGACAATACTGAAGCACTCAATTCTGCTTTACCGTGAGCTTGAGAGAAGATGCTACCTGCTTCTACATTGGAACTTGAGCGAGAGAACCTAGTACCTGTTGGAACTGTACTTAATGTCCTTACCAAACATGGAATGTATAGTGTGCACTTGATTAACAAAACTATAATTCAACCAATTCAAAGATGTATAAGCACCTACATTAAAGCTTTAATATCTGACCCTAAAAGGTCAACCGAATGATGGTTACAAGTGTGTGCTGCTATCCACTGGAGCAGCGAATGCTCCGCAATATATACACAATTGTGTACTATGGACAGTTTGTTTATGGGTTTTTTTTTACATGTTAGTTTAAACAGATATTTTCCAACATGGGAGAAAACTTTCAGGGGAAAGTATTCACATAACGTTTTGTATAGGTGACTTAGTTCCTGTTGTCCCAGTCATTTACTGGCAGTGCAAGCAGTGTTCTCTCCAGTTGTACGTCAACTTTCAAAGTCGGACTCTAAGGGCTGTTCTGATGTCAGAAGTGCCTACATTGTCACTTTTTTGGGACAGTGTGTGGCTTGCATTAGAACACATGTGCGGAAGTCATAATTATGTTACTGCATTACATTTGACACAATCAGTTGTTCTGATCTCCAAGAGGTTACCAAAAGAACTAGCTTCCCAAATAGCAGAGGATCATGGATAGGCTAATACTTTAAATAATTTTTAAAAAGTTACTATTTTTTGACAAACATTGCAGACATGCTCCTGATAGCCGAAGGACAATAACAACAAAATATGAGTGTAAGTATGGTGGTAGCTACCCTGTAAAACCTAATGCTTATGAATTAATACCACACACAGAACAGTGCAGCACCGAAATAATATATTTTGTAGAATTTTTTAGGAGTCAGGAACATTTTCCATAAAATTAAGAGATGAAGGTAATCCAGGGGAAAACAAAGGTGTGAAGCAATTTTTGTCTGCTTACTTGGCTAGTGTCTTGAAAACTGGAATTATTTCTTTTTTTTGTTAGTACCTACAGCTACCAGGATAGACATTCTTTTCAGGTCAGTTAAGCTGTGAAACTCATTACCTTCTGATGTAGTGGTGGCCGATCCAGGCAACATACTGTTTGTTTTCCTAAAAACCATTAGAGTCTTAAGAAGCGGGAAATTACATTATTAAAAGTTTTTTTGCAGACATCAATATCTTACAATATGACTAGTAGATCATTCGCTAAAGGGAGAGTTGGTGGGAGAGTTTGCAGAAGAATTGTGGTTTCAACTCACTATGAAAGGCAGGTGCGTGAAAACCTAGGCTGGCCAAGATGACTTGGATGTCATCTTGCTGATTTAACTATACATTACACAGGGCCAACGAAGACTGTTTCTGCAGCAGATCTCACTGTAGGTGGGCCTTCATAATGTATAGTGAAGTCAAGGAGCTGAAACACAACTCTCTCTTTAGTAAACAGACCCCCTTGTGTGTGTGATAAAATGACTTACTGGCAAGTCAGAAAGCAAAATTACAAAATTAAGTTAAGAAAAAAAACTTTTGTTTTTTTACTTTCAAAACTTAATCTAGTAAATAATTAAACTTAACTAACGCACATATTGTTTCAGTCTTAGCAAATAATGTTACTAAAACCGATTATCGACTATGAAATAATCCACACCCTGTGCTATTGTCCTATTCTCTATGGCTCAGTTAGCAGCTATCTAATACAACTTTGCATTCCCTCAAATCCACAGCTCAGGAAGCAGTCAAAGAATCTTTGATCAGGTTTTTTTTTTTTTTTTGTAGCTCGCACAAAGAAACTGGAACATGCAATATGCAGATTTAGGTTGGCTTTGCTATCAATGGATTTCATATTTTTTTTCCATTTTTTAGCAGGAATGAAACAAGATGAGGCTTATTGTACTCAAGAGGGGTTAGATTCTAAGTTGCTGAAATGTGCACCGTGTGGATCAAAAGATTCTTATTGCAACTGTTAGTACCCCAGCAAAAGATACGAGACGTGTTAATCGAGTTTCTTAGATGAGGTGCAGATGTTAGGCAGCCAAAAGGAAAGACACAATAGAAGGAACATTTGACTGATCTCATAGACAAATTTAGAGCATACTGATACTTAAAGGGGAAGAATCCTGAAGAATACAATATCTAGTCACACAGTATCTATTCATAAAATGACAGATGAGCGAAACTTCATTCAAATGTAAAATAAGTGTGTGTGGCTATATTGTGTATTAGTACCTTCTGTTAGAAGGTGATAGTTCTTGGTCCTCTACGTTGAGAAGGTACCTTTGCTGAACTGCAACACCTACATGTTCCTC
This sequence comes from Spea multiplicata, assembly GCA_009364415.1. Lineage (NCBI taxonomy): Eukaryota > Metazoa > Chordata > Amphibia > Anura > Pelobatidae > Spea > Spea multiplicata. The sequence continues at coordinate 10,841 of VKOC01019661.1, read as the reverse complement.
AACCACCATTAAACTCAACAAAGTTTGAGAATTGTGGGGGTTGTAGTTGATGCCTAACAGTTACCTGTTCCTGGTTTGGCTGACAAAACTATTCTGTGTTTCGAGTTCTTTTTATTTATGTATACCACAGAGAAACCACCCAGATGCAATGCAAACTTTAGCAAGGTATAATCCAGCATCCCTATTGTGTTTTTCCCCAGGAACTCCATCTTTCTATTATTCAGAAAGCAGAATCACTGAAGTATTTACGTGCTAAAGAATAGTGGCAAGGAACTATAGAAGCGTAAATACACATACAATATTAAGTTGGTTTTTAAGGTAACCTCAAAAAACCCATCTTAAAGCTACTGTGTGAACACACCATAACAAAGCCATACATCAGTTCCTGTCTACCTAGAGCAGAGGTTTTTCTTAAGAAATAATGAGTATTCTGAAGCGTAAAGAGGGGTTTTTATAATGAAAACATTAAGGACCTTATATAGAAGTGGATTTGTCGCTTTTATAAAATAATAATAATGCTAATAATAATAAAATTGTGGAAAAAGACGCTGGGAGATGGCTGAACGACATAAAACTAATGGCCTAAAACTAATTGGTGGATGTTAGCTTGCAAAGCAAGGTGGCTTAGAACAGGCATGAATGATTAGCATAAAGAAGTGTGTGCCACTTATTTATATACATTTAATGAAGTTTACGCACTACAGAGGCTTCAGATTCTTTTTTGGACTGTATCCTATTCCTTTTTATCTATGCCATGCACATTATATATTTACTCGTATGTTAAGAAAATTGGGATTTTTGTACTTATTTTCACATCGGGCATGTGTTCCAGGACACCTATAATTTTTATATTGCTGACCAGCCCAGATACAATGCTGCCCTGCAGTATGGGGGATGTATATGTGACTAATTGGTTCCCTTCCATAAGTCTATACATCTCATATACTGCTGGTCAGCAATATGTAAAAATGATATGTGGTTACCCTACTTTGTGACCTATTGATTCATATTTAGATAGCTTAGTAAAGCATTTGGGAACAAAATTTAGTGTTTAGTTTACTCAATTTAAATATACCCATCACTATGAGTTTTAGGGCTGTAGAATAGTGTGAAACACTCATATTCATACAAAAATATCATAGGGAGAATACCATGATAAGCATTCATTTTGTGGATGCATGGTTTTTCAGTGATTAATGACTTGATTTCACATTCGCAATGGATGGTGGACTTAACATACAAAGATAACATACATTTGTTATGGATTAAAACTGTATGAACAAAAACTGCCGCCACATTAAGCGAAATAATCTTTCACATCCGTGTTCTGTATATGTTACATGTTAACTCTGTAACACAGTCTGTGTACTCCAGTGTTTGCTGAAGCAAATGATACAATCATTAACATTTGTGTGATCAGTTTTACGCCTAGGTCAGTTTATTCCCGCCGGTCATTGCTAATCTGAGTGTGCAATCAGAGGCTAAGGTCATCAGTTCATATGGAGTTATGGATCGCCCTGTTATTTACCTAATGTGAGGTGACACGGCATTCATAAAAGCCACTCTCTTCCTTCAAATTAATATTCCCCTCACAGGCTTCCCCCCTTACTGGTTGGTAATATAAAGAACATTCTGTTTCCCTCAATGGGACAGAAGCAGGGGGAGGGTAATCCATGGCTTGCTCTGTTGCCTTCGTAATAGCTGGAGTGGAAAACAAGACAGATTTCATATTACGGTAATTAAAAGGCGAAAGATTGGCAAAAAACAATTATTTGCCATCTGTAAATAGATCAGTACTTTGGATAAATCAATAACTGGAGCTCAGATCGAGCTTAGTGAGTAATTACAAATGTGGTTTCTTTGCAATCTCAGAGTAACAAGGCTTGTTTGGGAAAGAAATGCATTTTCCCACTCAAGAGGTTGGTAATAAGATTCTAAGTGGTGGTCTACCCAATACCTTTCAATAACCAGTTAAATGCACAATGTGACGAGAGATTGATCCTATTCCATTCCCGTAAGCCTCTTTATCTTATTGCACTTTTTTTATGATGCACTATATTTAAGACAACTTTGGCACCCAAATAGGAGGGGAGTGCGTGGAATGTTTATAAAATGACAAGGTCAGAATGAGACACACTTAATCCGGGTGGAAAATGGTCAGAATCACTGGCATAATTAGGTGGCGAGTCTAGCGTAATAAATATTGTATGGCCCCTGTCATCTCCATAGGCAACAATGCAGAATAGTACAACACATAACAGCATAAACATGAAACAAGAGTAAGATTAGAGGAACATAAAAGTTATAATTATTAGGGCCATTCCTACATCCTATGCCTGAAGGGAACGCCATGAATTTACAACTTTAACAAACGTTATGCATCTGTGTCTACAATACAAAAGCCATGCAATGTGACACCGTCTGTGGACAATCAACCATCATCATACTTATATATAATTATAATGTTATCAGCCTTTTGTGATCTGGCACATTAGTCTGCATTACACTGACATTCTTAAAGACACGGCGTGGAAGAATGAATCCCGGATCTGCTGATGCGGAAATGCCAGTGTTGCTGCGATGCATAGTGACATTTTACTGCAACATCATTACTTTCTTAGAGGATACACCAAAAGCCACGGCAAAGCTCCCAATTTCACCTGTGTTCTACGGAAGTGTATATGATTGGTGGGGCTTACCATTGGACGAGGAGGCAAGTAGACCAACAGCGGCATTGGGATATTAGGTCATCAAGGTATCTAAGTGAATACACTGTCAGTATAGTTCCACATATGTATGTCCCCATATCGAAAGTTACCCTGTGTTCTCTTCATGTTGAGGGTAAGTATAGAGTGTATCAGATTCACCACACAACGACTGCCGGCAGAAGAAATTTGATCTATGCAATTTGATCAATTTATGCTCAGAAAACACTCCCACTGATCTCAATGCAAGCACTTTCTTGCCACTGATCGGCTGCTTCATTGGGGAGCAATCAGGAAGCTGCTGGGACGGGAACCCTGTTGCTGCCAGTGGAAGGTAATACGACAGAAGCCTCAAATTAGATACAAGTTATTAAACAAAATTATATTTCCGAGGGAGGAATTTCTATTGTAAAACTAGATGGTCATGGGCTTAATAAATATCATATCACTGAGAGGATGGTAGATAAGCAGAATATCTTTCTGAGGTTAATACAGATTTTTTAAGCAATTGATGAGTTAGACCTAAGGCTACAAGACCTAACCAAGGATCAAGTAAGGTTTAAGGTGTTTCAGCAGGTAGAAAAAATGAGCAGACTTGATGAGACGGGCTAAGCGGCTAGTATCTTCAGGCAAGTATGTTTCAAATTCTACAATAATATCTGTTTATATTGGTTTCTTCAATAGGCTTCTTTCATCAATTAAATATTGAGTGAGTGTCAATTATTTTCAAATGTAGTAGGAAAATCTGCATATGTTTGTATAAAAACATATTTGGAAAATAACTGTCAGGTCCTGTCCACAACACATGCGTCACATCTCTTCCATTTGTACTGCAATGCTGTAAAATCTCAGGTATAATCATCTTTTATCTTTCTAAAGACAAGTTGCCTGTATATCTACAGCCAAATAGTAGTCATTTCTTCCAATGTCTGTGACGGTATGTAACATTGTCTCCTCTTCTGGTTCTTCTCCCGGAGTAAATGAGATGACTACCACTTTTGTGTGTGAGATTTACGTCTCGTACTTTAGTATTCAGAGCAGCTAAATGTAGATGCCAGAATATACCCCTCTGACATTTAAGATGCTAATGTGACTGATTTCACTGGTAAACGCAGAGTGAAAACTGCCTAAAAAAAAAACCCTTTCAACAATCTCTTCCTTATTCTTAAATCTTGAGCAGCCGCCTTCAGAAGATGGGAAAGTCATCATTAATAATGATGCCAGGTAGAAACTGTAGTCTCCCTCGTGAGCTGATTTCCTTTGAGCATTTTACATAATTGGGTGGAAATAGGGTACGCCAACAATTCACTTCCACAGGATAATGGATGACAACTGTTTGGTCTTCCTAGCTGGATCAGCTTCCTTTCGGTCTATAACAAACAATTAAAGCTTACTTTGAACACTGGAGAGATGTTATCTTTATGTTTTCAAGACGCATAGTTGGACTGCGGTAAAAAAACAACAAACCTATATAAATCTGGACACCTATATGTCCAGATTTATAGAATAAAACCCAGTGACATTTTGTTAAAGGGATAAGTGCATTATCTGAATGTCATTTGTCTCACATTCAGTATGTAGAATATATTGGTTGGGGTCATATAAAGGGTCATATAAAGTCTTGTGTTGACTATGTTTTATGGCAAAGGATTATTTTGATATATAATTCATTTTTAGGGATTCAGGATACGTTTCTTGGGACAAATAATCCCAATGACAGAAGACAAAATCAGGGGATTATACACTGAGAGTGGTAAATGCGGAAAAAAGCATTTCGCCAAATTCACCATTTATCAAGCAATTTGGGGCTTCTGCAAGCTGCCATGGGTTCTGTCCCCACCAATTACAATGGTAATTGGCTCAGCGTTCACCAATGCCATGCTTACCTTGTATAGCACAGCATTGTTTTTAACTCTTTGTAGAAGCGGAAGTATTACCACAAATGCTTCTTTTACTTTACCAAGTGAGTGGCGGATAAGCGCACCAGACGTGGTAAAGTCTAATACAGTGAGAATTATTCAACATGTATGAGATAGACACAAAGCTATCCTAAATCTAACACGATATCAGCAACTGATTAAGATCTGAGTCTTTACAGCAAGAAAAAATGGGCAGACTAGATGGACCTTATCGTTCTTATCTGCTTAATGATTCTACTGCTTAATATTTTTCTAACTCATTTTAACTAATATATATAAAATGAAATAAAATAGCATATATATATATATATATATATATAAAATAGTCTTCTCTCTCTAATACAAAACATATCAGTTTAATAAAAAAATAAACGAAAGCTCCCCTAGACTGGTTATATGATACATAATTCCCAGTAGAGTGTTTTAAGTAGAATATTTGTATTATTCCTGTTAAAGCATGCGGTGCCGACACACAGTACCCAGCAGCTCTGCATATGGAAGTGTTTTATAGCTAACATTTATTAGTCAGAATATACCATTGCTCTCTCTGCCTTAGCAGTCACAATGGTGACAAATCCTGGGATGAGGCAGAATGTCTTGCTCCAGGGCACTAACCGGGTAACCTAGTGCCACGCACTTGGACGACGAGCAGACACTTGGCAGCTGCAGAGATGTCACAGCGGCTCATAATCATATCACAGCCTTAATAACTGCGCCGGACGTTACACAGTTCAATTAATAGCAAACTCCCGTAGAAACCCCTAAGCCAAGACATCTCGTATGTAAAATAAGATACATGACGTTTTTGGGGAATTTCAAAATTTCTGTATGCAAATTGTACAACCCAAACGCAGTACACATGTACATTTTTAAAACAAATCCGTCTTAGAATGCACACAATCTTTGTGTACATTGCTCTATAGTTAAACAAATGTGATTTTTGTTTTGTTATTCTCTCTTCAAAATACAGGACACTTTAAGGTTAAATGAGCTTTGATCTGTTTCACGTTTGCATTTTTTATCTTTTAATATCTCTGCGTTGTCAGATTTTCCAACTTTGGGACTGACGTACATTTGTGTTTTCCTTTTTTTTTAGGTTTTAGTAAATGATGCATTTATTGTGTTAGTGATTAAGAAAGTGTGCCATTAAAAATGTACATAAGGATGTGTGATTTACTGTAGTGGGGCAGAAGGTATTAAAGACTATTTTATGGTATGTTATTTAGAATTTATTTTCAAGCATTTATTTAACATACTCTGTTTAATTAAACATTGTGCAGGGCTGGCAAATATGATAGCACTATATAAATAGATAAATAATAATAAGGATAATAATAATTATATTTAATTTGCGTTATTAAGCATAATATTTGTTGAATATACATATATAATATTATATATATTGGATCTTTATATTATATATATAATCTTAATTGTACTCGTGATTTTAGTTTATGTATATGTGGCTATTGTACATATATAACATTATAATAACTTGTTGTACTTAGAGCAGGGAATAACTTTACCTTAAAGCGACATTAAAGTTTTTCTTTGCCCTTTTTAAAATAGGTGCATAAAACATTAATCACTTACTCATAACTTGTGAAAAACTCTCCTAATAAATTGAATTTTATTACACCAATGTCAATGGGATGATTTTATGGATAGAAAAAAGTTTACTAGCACTTGAAGACATTATATGGGAAGGAAGGCCTGCTCCATAGAGATCTAGCTCGTGCTAAGACCAGCTGGGAAAACCACTTGCATTAGAATTCAATTCATTTTTGCAACGGTGACCTGGCACATGGAGTTTGACGAGCCCTGTATCATAATATTATTACAATGACAACTATTGTAGTTTGTATGTATATGCATCATATGCCATCATATGCTGTCATGCGTCCCAACAGTAGCTATAACCAGTACTTAAAAAAATACAATCTCAACACAATGTCATAATCTGATAAAAAGCAAATGTTAAAGTAGTTTACATCTACATCAGTATCATACACAGAAGTACTGCGAAGATGTGAACATAATTCTTCTTCAGACAAAAGGTGCCGATAGGTTGAGGGAATTCTGAAGACAATGAGGTGTAGGCAGTAAATAGCTACACTTCCAATATAAAATCAATGCACCTTCCTACTTAAAGTGTCTTTGTAATTAACAGAATAGACTTGCCATAGCATATATTATCTGTTTCATGGAAAGTCCGGACAACACACAGAAGGATTTACCACAAGGCAATCTAGACTATTAACTAGGGCGTCTGGTCCACAGAAACCAGTATAGGGTTAAGTATTATCAGTGTGGCCTCCCTTTGCCGTAAAACAAGAGGTGCAGGGATAGGGTGCTAGTTTGGTTACATAAATTCAGATCAGAATGTGTCTTTGTCAGCATTTTCTGTGCAGTAGAAAATGGCCTGCTACTCATGCAGACTACAAAATGGCTGCCACTAGGACTTTTAAAGCTGTTTTGTTGACATTTAATTGGCCTATGCACAAAAGATCTCACAACACATGAACTAACACACCCACAACAAACATAATGATGTTAATGATGCCCATGCAGGTACCGCACAAAACTTCAAAATGAATATGTAGGAGAACCACGGATTGATTTTCAGTATCAGCTTCATTTTCATAGCACTTGGATTTTTTTAAATAAGGAAATAAAATAATTAGCTCTGTCGTGGGTGGGCCATTATGCTGAATTATTCACAGTAATAAAAGAGATACACTGCCAAATATGTTTTTTTTCCATTAATTAAACACCAAATGCTTTTTTTATGTAGGGCTTAGCATGTTAAAATTCAACAGGCTATGTTCTACTGATGTTAAGAGGCATTTCCATCTTGCACTTTTTTAATTTGCTAATTCTGCTTTTTGTGGATCAGACTCTGATCCAATAATTACAGTATGCCATACAACATCTATAATTGAATGCATCTGATTCTGAATTACCGCCTGTTGCTTTTTAGCCGAGGGATGTACAAGTTGGGCTTATACTAGGTTTTTAAGATTATCTTTGTTTATGATAAATGGCAAACAGAGCACTTAGCTGATTGACACAATTATCCCAAAGACTGGAAAAAATGTTACAGGAAAGATATAGAGGGTTACTATATAGCATTATATATATCTATATATATATAGATATATAGATAGATAGATAGATAGATAGATAGATAGATAGATAGCACTTTACGTATTGTATTTAACATTTTTGACAAGGTCTTTCAATTTACTTGGTATTTTTCCAGATTATTGTATTTTAATACATACAGTGGTATGATGACAAAAAATAAAAATGCTTTACATAGTAATAACTTTTAGTTAGTTATATTTAATATGTAACCATTGAAATTAAGACAGAACAATATAATGTACCTTGTCCTTAGGTTTTCAGGAGTAGGTTCCCCATCGTATACAGAGAGGACATCAAAGTCTTCTTCTAAGGCAAATGAAATGAATACCAGCTGTATTCGGTTCTGCTCTTCTGCAGTAATTGTCCATGTGCAGTTGGCATAATTCGGATATCCATATGGGAATCCTGGACTTTCTACGGTCCCGTTTCGTTCTTGCAGATTAAAAGTGCAGTTTTGACCTAAGAGAGTGAACAAATAAAAAAGGCATGTTTAACAAAGGTAACACAGGAAAGCATAGATATTGTTCCTCAATCTATCACATAGGCTTCTCCAAAACCCAATATAAAGACTATTCCCAATATTGATAGAATAGCACAAAAACACAATAACTATACACAATAAAATGTGTCAGCACCCTGATTTAATTATTTTAATTTCACGTTAATTTAAACAAGATCAATTCAGTACTGCAAACCTAAAGAAACATAGAATTTGACAGCAGATAAGAACCATTTGGCTTATCTAGTCTTCCCGTTGTTCCTGACATAAAGACTCACACCTTCAGTCGTTGGACTTGTCTCAGATTCAGGAAATTGTTATGCCTATCCCATCCATGTTTAAATTCGCACACTCTATTTGCTTCTACCTCTTCTGCTTGGAGGCATTTCTATTTATCTATCAACCTCTTGGTAAAGTATAGGTTTTTATATCACATCTAAGCCTCGGACTCTCTAGTTTAAGATCATGACCTTGTGCTAACATTTCTCCTTCTTCAAAACAAATGTCCCACCTGTACTTTACCTAAAGTATTTCTCCCCTTTCGCTCTTTTTTCCTCTAAGCTATATATATTGAGATGCTTTGGTCTTTCCTGACAATTTTTAACTATTAATTACTATTTTGGTAGCCCTCATTTCAACTCCAGAACTGTACACAATACTCCAAGAGAGGTCAGACCAAAGATCTGTAAAGCTGACTAACCTTCTTCTTCCTGCTACTAATAGGCTCTCGATATACAACCTAACACTCTGCTAGCTTCTTCTAACTCTTTATTGCATTGTCTACTTGTCTTTAAATACTCAGTACTACTTAGTCGTAAATTCTGAGTCCTTCTGCTCTCACTGACAGAACAGTGTCCTTAAGTGCTATATCCTGCTTTGGGATTGTTATGTCCCAAGTGCATTATTGTACATTTATCAACATTATGCTGCTGCTCCCACACTTGGAACCATTCATCTACTCAATTTACTAAAACAATCTGCCATTTTGCTTGTTCCATCAGGAATGTCTACCCTGTTGCGGGCAGGAACAATGTAGACCTCAAAAACTGTATTTTAATTTTTGGTGCATGATGGCATACATTTTGCATAGGTGCCAATGTATTTTACTGCATGCAAACTGGTGCAGCCATAATTTTTTAGTTATTGGCTAATCCACTGCTGATCCACTCCAATAATTACTGGAACAGTTTAACAGACATGTAAAATAACCATCAAAACCCCGTCAATTATGTAGCATCTGACAGTATTGTGTCTGGTGCTTTTTATAGTCAAGCAGACATAACCATCATTAAAATCATGTAAATAAACAACAATATAAAGCTAGAATTTCACCTAAAATTAAGTACGAAATCACAGATAAAATATGATGCAATTCTTTACCTACACAAGCCAAGTACTGTAGCTAACACACAAGTGAGTACAGTCATTAATTCCCAGGCCTCATCCATCTCTCTATAATCACCGTGCCTAATTCCAGAATGTGTGTGGAGAATTGTGGTTTATTACCAACCTGATACGAAGAATAAAATCTCTCAGCATGTGCTGGATTTCCATAGGGCGGAGGTGAAATACATGTGGGACAGATCAGTCACTTTCATCTACCCAGCTCTTGTAGAACACAAGTTGGGGGAGGTCTTTGATCATACCTAAAACGCTTGTGTTCTGTACTATCTCCTAGTATAATGTCAATAGCCATTAATAGGCTCCTATCACACAGACAGGTCTGCAAATGTTTTCAGACAGAATAGAAATAAAGTGCATCATGTGTAGGTGTGACATACAGTATATATACCTTGTCAATCTATATGGCAGTGTTTCTTTATGTGGATACATATATACATAAATCATTGCTTAGCGAGAACGTATTACAGATTTTACTTTATTTAGGAGCCAGGAAGCTATATAGCCATGGACATCCATATAAACTACCACAATAAAACTAAGGACCTCCACTAAAACTCTACAATCGACTTGCGTCTTGGGAACTGTCCAGCCCTGTTCTCCGATCAAACATTGGTCCTATTGTCATTCACTGGATTGCCAAATAAATACATTATTTCAGGCATATATTTTCACTTTTATTTGACTTGACATGATAACGTTTAAAAATGGTTCATGATCCTAAATCATGACATCAAAAAAGAAGAAAAAAAGCAGATTTTGGCTAGATTTTGTATTATGTCGATCTGGGCTTTATTATCAATTTAGGATCTTTTCATGTTACTTTTAGATACATATTCATACCTAAGAACTTCCTAATGAGTTGACCCTAAGACTCTTTTTATATTAACACTTTAATGATCCATTATGCAGATTCTATGTAGCAACTCTTCAAATGAGTTCACCAAATGACTCTAAATATCATTCCTCATGGAAACCTTGACATGTCATTATTTACAGATACACTTAATCAAGTAATGCGCATTCAATTAAGTCTTAATGGTAGCAGAAATACTAGTTGGGAGTCTAAGAGATCATCACATTAATATAGCGTATGATTGAGTAAGGTCCAGACTGTATGCAGGGCCGGCCTTTGGGGTGTGCGACCTGTGCGACCGCACAGGGCGCCAC
>VKOC01019659.1:0-13577 GCA_009364415.1 Spea multiplicata | reverse complement strand
GTGCCTATAGAAGATACTGACCTCAGTGCCTCCACCTAATACTACTCCGGGGTATTAGAGTAAAGTTTACTAGGACACATATAACCATACCTGGGCACTCTCTCCTCCAGTTCTCCGGTTCAAGTCCCGAATCCTCCGGGTCAAGACCCGAATCCTCCGGGTCAAGACCCGAATCCCCCGGGTAGCGGGAGCGGGTTCTTGGCACACCCCGCTCCCCACCCATTTTTTCCCTTAAATGGGAGTGTTTCCCACTGCCGCCAACGGGAACTCCCCATCAGTGTGCAGTCCAGGCTACGTCCCGCAAGGGAAAGCTGTGGGTAGCTGGAGCCGAGAAGTTCCCAGGTATGCATATAACAGAAGAAGCAGACACTATTATATAAAGCTTCTTAAAAAAGAATGGTAACCTCTATGTGTTAGGTTAGAGCAGTATGAAAATAAACACCAGAGATAAACAGGAAATCCACCCTTGTGTTTTTTTTTTATTTCCCTGGTATAATAATGGTGCACAAAATTGTTGGGACCCTTGATGGAGGTAGTGCTAACCCTTAAGTTAATAGTGGTGTACTGGTGCTTGTAGCTATGCAACACATGCTGTACTTCTCTGCTATTAGCAGACAATTGTGGGCTCCCTTGCTGTGTCTTCTGGGAGACACTTTTTCTTCCACCTGTAGACCCACTTTTTTCCTCTTCCCTATAAGCTGCTACAAAGCAGCCAGGGAAAGACACATTAACTTCATTTTGTCAGATGTCATGTCACTATTTGAGTAAATTCTGGGAATGGCAGTCCTCTAGTGTGCACTCTATAATCTGGAAATCTGTATCCATGGTAACTGTTATGTAGATACCAGGGTTGTATAAGTATTAGGTGAATAATTCCTGCCTGTTATAATTCATAATGCTAATAATTAAACTTACTCTGTTTGTTAATCTTTAATGCATTAAAATGAAATACAGGAGGAAACATTTTTCAATCGGGTCTAAAGCTAGGACAAACAATGATAGACTAAAATCAAAATAGATACATTAGCTTTGCACTTCCTAGAAGCCGGTATGTATTTACCTCAGACACAGCCCTAGGCCTGACCCAGGGCAAGTCCCCCAGCAACCTCATTCCGTGGTCACCATGCTAATTGCAGAGCAACAGGATATGAAGTTGTCCCCCTAAGAAACAATTGTGGTTTTGCAACAGGGAGACTACTGAGTCTGGACCTTTTAGGCCTTGACAGATTACACTGCTCAATAGAGGTACATCAGACATCTACATCTGCATTCACCACAAGCTACCCAAAAACTTAAAAGTAAACCTTAATAAGATTAAATAAGAAGCAAAATGATGCAAACACATTATGTTCAAAGAATTAAATCATACTAGTAAAGAATATCATTCTAGACAATGAGGGAGTACTTTTAACCAAATAGAAGTCAGGAGATCTACAAAATAATTAGGATGAGAGTGTCGTTTTATTACTTATTGGGCATACAAGCAAGGACATAAAACTGATAAGTTCCCCCCATAGCTGAAATCTTACCTATCTTATCTAAAAATGCAATCCCAAACTTGTCATACTTCCTCTTCATCCTCTTCAATTTCTCACATTGTTAAATTAGCTTTACATAGGCAACATTTTTGAGCACACCAGTTAGACAAAGGGTGATCCTTTGTCCAGCTGGTGCGCTCAAAAATGTTGCCTATGTAAAGCTAATTTACATGTCTTGTATATGTCTTGATATCATTGTATGATTCACATGACTGGCATCACATTAAGACTTGTGAAATCAATGCAAAACAGCTATAATAAAATATTTATAGAACTATTCTTCTGCTCATACAGATGAGTAGATATGATGCATGCCAGTATTTTGCTAAGTGCTTACCATCTCTTCTATGCTGCATAATGCAACTAAGTGCAATTACACTTAGCTATAATTAAGAACAATTATAGCTTTTATTTCTTTACTTGTTCTCTTAAAGCATATTTGTAAGAAAACTTTTTAAAAGTAAAAAAATGCATTATATATCCATACAATATTCTAAATAATAACTTAATTTCTCATGTGGTTTCATTTCATGTGTTAGGTTTGCCACCAATAATCAAATGAGCATGGATTATGAATACACCATTATTAATCTGCAAAAATATGTGGAAACTACATTTGTTTTTCCTACAAAAACATAGAAAGATTTTATTTGTAATGCATTTATCAAGGTATTATCAAGGTATTAGGAATGTAATTCAATAGGCAAATATTGGGGGGGGGGAGAATACATTGTTAAGAACTCAGAGGTAGTCAAAATGCTTCAGCTGTTGTTTTGCTCCCATGATCATCAGTATTGTCTGAATAACATACAGCCATTAATGTCTAACACCTTGGCAACAAAAGTAAGTGCACCCCTAAGTGAAATTGTCCAAATTGGGCCCAATTAGTGTCCTGTGGGCAATACCATACAGCGATTTCACAGGACAAGTTCCACTCAGAACAGGCCTCACCATGGTCGACCATGAGTGCACATGCTCAGCGTCATATACAGAGGTTGTCTTTGGGAAATAGACGTTTGAGTGCTGTCAGCATACGCCGCACACTGCATCAAATTGGTCTGCATGGCTGTCATCCCAGAAAGAAGCCTCTTCTAAAGATGATGCACAAGGAAGCCTCTTCTAAAGATGATGCACAAGAATGCCTGCAAACAGTTTGTTGAAGACACGCAGACTAAGGACATGGATTACTGGAACCATGTCCTTTGGTCCGATGAGACCAAGATAAACTTATTTGGTTCAGATGGTATCAAGCGTGTATGGCGGCAACCAGGTGAAGATTACAAAGACAAGTGTGTCTTGCCTACAGTCAAGCATGGTGGTGGGAGTTTCATGGTCTGGGCCTGCATGAGTGCTGCTGGCACTGGGGAGCTACAGTTCATTGAGGAAACCATGAATGCCAACATGTACTGTGACATACTGAAGCAGAGCATGATCCTCTCCCTTCAGAGACAGGGCCGCAGGGCAGTATTCCAACATGATAACCACCCCAAACACATCTCCAAGGCCACCACTGCCTTGCAAAAGAAGCTGAGGGTAAAGGTGATGGACTGGCCAAAGCATGTTTTCAGACCTAAACCCTATTGAGCTTCTGTTGGGCATCCTCAAATGGAAGATGGGGGAGCGCAAGGTCTCTAACAGCCACCAGCTTTGTGATGTCTTCATGGACGAGTGGATGAGGACTCCAGTGGCAACCTGTGAAGCTCTGGTTAACTCCATGCCCAAGAAGGTTAAGGTAGTGCTGGAAAATAATGGTGGCCACACAAAATATTGACACAAAAATACAAAAGAAGAACCTTATCAAGAATCTCTGAAAAACGCAGCAGTACACCCTAACAGCAATGCAGTGGATAATTGAAAGAATATAATATGCGGTTTATAAATATATAGAAACTGTTCTTTTATAAAAAGATTCACGGTATTGTAAATGTGCACAGTTTACTATTCTACTTTACTATTACAACTCAGGGGCAGATCCTATATTTGGCACCCTCCCATGGGCAACTTGCTCCCCCCTTGGGTAACTCACATAGTATGCACTGGCATGCATTTTAACACATACTCTCACATTTGCACAGACTTACACCCTCACACCAACACAAATGCACACACACATACTCAACTAAGTGTTATGGTCTAGCTACCTTTCTGCTGCATTGCTGGAAGCTATTACAGCCTGGCTGGGTTGCCATTGCTATACTCCTGTCACTCCTGTGACTCAGCCCATTGTCCAGGCCACAGCCAGCCCCTTTTGGCTATTTAAGCAGCTACACTTCACTTCCTCCTTGCCCTTGTGTTGTTTCCGGCTGCAAGTGCTATCTCTGTGTTCCTGAATTACTGTGCATGACCTGGCTTTCTCTGACGTCCCTCCCAGCTCCTGATTCCTGGCTTGATCCTGACTTTGCTGATCTCTATATTCCTGACCCCAGCTTGTCTGAGTACCCTTCTTGGTTCCTTACCCCGTCTTGTCTTTTGGTATATGCTCTTGAATCATGATTTGGCTTTGTTCACTATTGTTATTACAATAAAGGTGATTGCATTTTATGTTTCGTGTCCATCTGGTTCCTGGTCCCTAACACACGTACTGTGACATACTGAAGCAGAGCATGATAGTCTCCCTTCGGAGACTGGGCCGCAGGGCAGTATTCCAACATGGTAAAGGCCCCAAACACGCCTCCAAGACGACCACTGCCTTGCTAAAGAAGCTGAGGGTAAAGGTGATGGACTGGCCAAGCATGACTCCAGACCTAAACCCTATTGAGCATCTGTGTGGCATCCTCATTGAGATTTGTCCATTCATTGCCGCGTGCATATGCCACCATTACAAGCCAAAATGACAATGCTTTTGGTGACATCCTCGCCCCAAATGGAGGATCGAGGAGAGGATGTCACCAAAAGCACTGTCATATTGCCCGAGTTCAAGTTAGGCCATAACAACGGTACTTTCAGTGATGTCCTCTTCCTGATAAGTTGATCAGGGAGAGGACATCAACACAAGCGCTACCATTTTGGCGGAAGTTCCCACTGGGTTATGTCCATGGAGATGTCCATGGACGAAGATAGAAGATAAAAGATGAAGAAGATGTGGAAGCAGAAATGATCAGTAGAACTGGAAGTGGTCGGCAGAGAAACATGTAAAGAGCATGAAAGAGTGAGCAAGGATGAGAGTGTGAGAGAGTGAATGTGGGCATCATGCAACAAATTTCATTCCCTGAGTAAAAAAGGCCCTTAAAATTTATTGCCCAAAAATGAGTGGGCCCAAAACGAACCGAAAACCATTTGCACATGTCTACTCTGTACATATTACATATTAATGACTGATAGGTTGAAGTAGCCATGAAAAGGAGAGGTAGTCATATTGAGGTTGTGGCTGTAATTAACAACCTGTGGGAGCTTTTACTTACTCTATTTTACTCTGGTCAGTCAACATTTACAAGGTGAATGGGCAGGCATTAGTTATATTTTTAGTAGCAGCAGTTACAGACTAACGAGAGTTGGAGTGTGAGACAGTGACAGTTAGCTGAGCAGAGGTCATCGCTCATATACAATTCTGCAAGTTAGTAAAGACAATGCTCTGAAAAATGCCCCTTGTCTTATATTCGAGGTTGTCTTATAATCAGACCTCAAATAGAGCTCTGACTACAAAACTAAGATCCAGGTCCCTTGCAGCACTGCAGGGGACCTGGATCCTCCTCATTGGCAGCCGGGGGACGACTGCACAATGTGCGCAGACAACCTCTGCTGCTGCCGGCACTTCCGCCAGAGCTTCTATGAAGGAGTGCCGGCCAGCAGCAGCAGAGGATGTCTATGCGCATCGCACAAACTTTCACCAGCTGCCAAAAGGGAGGATTCCCTGCTGGATCCTCCTCTCTCTGTGATGCGCACACAACCAAAGCTACTACCGACACTTCCACCTGGGCTTCTATGATGAAGCACCGGCGTGATGTGACCTTCGGGTGCTCAGTCATAGAAGCCCTGGCATCGCACAGACGTCCACCGGCTGCCCCTACTTGACACCATGGAGTCTTGAGCATGGGGACAAGTCTAGAGATACATCGGTAAGTTGGGGGAGGGGGCATATAGGAGGGTATAAGGCATATCAGGGGGCAGATTGGCAAATAGGAGGGAATAAGGCATATCTGGGGGCAGAGTGGCATATAAGGAGGTAAAAGTCATATCTGGGGCAGAATAGCAAGCTATGGGGTAGATGTGCATAACTGGGAGCAGATTGACAAATAAAAGGAAATAAAAGCAAACAATGCATTTTTCTCATTGCATGCATTTTTTTATTAAATATGAAAAAATACTTTACGTGTGAATTAATATTTGCTACTAAAACCTTTTTCCTATAGGGTAGTCTAATATTCAGGCTTTTGGGGGGTTTTTAGTGCAGAAAATGTACTTGTGTGGGGTGTATTGGAGATGTTGTAGTGTACTACTTTAGTGTATGTATTTATTTAGATATACCACTTACAAGGTCCATATGGACATGATGGCATTACGCAGTTGCTGCAGATTTGTCGGCTGCACATCCATGATTGAATCTCCCGTTCCATCACATACCAAAGGTGCTCTATTGGACTGAAATCTGGTGACTTTGGAGGCCATTGGAGTACAGTGAACTCATTGTAGTGTTCAAGAAACCAGTTTGAGATGATGTGAGCTTTGTGACATGGTGCATTATCCTGCTGGAAGTTGCCATCAAAAGATGGATACACTGTCATAAAGGGATGGACATGGTCAGCAACAATACTCTAGTAACGCACGAATATTCATGTCACTTCTTAAAGTGACATTTATCATTTTTTCTCCTCCCCCTAATTAGGTGGGTAGGAGGATCTGTGTTAATGGAGGGATATTTAAACCCTCATTTGGCACTACACCTTTGCCTGTGATAGTGCCTTTTTGCCTACACTAGCGTTTGACCTGCTTTAACTCTCTGGTATTGACTCCTGCTTGTTCCTGACCTACGTTGTTTTGCTGCCTGCCCTAACCTTTGCTCGTGACCCCGACTACTTCATTGCCTGACCCTTCAGAAATTATTATTACTTTTTTATTTTATGTTCCTGTATTATTGCACCTTCTACGTTGCTCTCTGTGGTGAACGGCTCACATCTCCGTTGCTCTGGTCGCTGAGCGTCCTCGCTCCACTAGGAAGCGCCTTTTGTGCAGCGCGGATCCACTGCCCGTACTTTGGTCGTGACAAAACCCTAGAGGTGGTTGTGTGTGAAAATCCCAGTAGATCAGCAGTTTCTGAAATACTTAGACCAGCCCCTTTGGCAACCATGCCACATTTAAAGTCACTTAAATCCCCTTTCTTCCCCATTGTGATCCTCAGTTTGAACTTCAGCAAGTTGTCTTCACCATGTCTACATGCCTTAATGCATTGAGTTGTAAAGTTTTCAAAAATATATGGTATTTGATGGTGTAACTTGAACTGGCTGGCTTCAGAGATCCCCCAAATAGGACATGGGCAGGACATTGAAAAATGTGCACTTCTCAAATGTGACCCTTTAGCCCCCAAACAACCTGATAAATCCATGCATGGGTGGTATCATTGTACCCAGGAAATGTTGCTGAACACATATTGGGGTTTTGTTATACCCAAAGCTGTAAATTCATACCTTAAGTACAATGTGTGTGAAAAAAACAAACAAACAAATGGTAGTAGAATAAGTGCCTGGAAAGGGTTACAATACCAGTATCTGAAATACCATGGGTTGCCTAATTTCAAACATGTATGGTTTGATGGAGGGTAAATTGAATTTGCTGGCTACAAGGTGTCCCAAACAGGACATGAGGCAGAATCTTCAACATGTCAAAATTCCAGGTTAAAAAAATTGTGCATGTCCCAAATGTGAACTTCTACCCACCAACAATCTGACAAACCCATGAATTGGTGATATCACCGATATCATGTAAAGCTGCTGAACATGTACTGGGTTGTTGTTTGACAGTAGCATATACATGGAGCCGTTCATTCATAACTGAAGTAAAGCATGTGTGAAAAAAACAACAACACGAAGAAAGATGTGATGGGGGGATGATAAAAAGATAAGCGCAGGGGCTAAGGTAAGTATTCAGAGAATGTGCACACTGGATGGGCTTATCTGCTGTTACTTTCTATGTTTCTATGTACTGTGGAAGCTGACATTACACCCAGAGTAGGACCCTCAATTCTGGCATTTCCTGGCTCAAGTGGACAGGTATGGACAAAGTATGGACAAAGAGTTTGCAGTACAGGCATAGTCCTTGGATGCCTCTGAGATCATTCAGATGGATAGTGCCTATTTGCATAGCTTCTTCTTGAGATGCGAAAAGGACATCAGGCTGACAAAACAGGTAGCCAACCGGATTGAATGTCTCTTGGCAGTCTTGTTAAACATGGGATTCATGGCATTCAAACGCAGCTTTTTCGCTCTTGTTCACCTTGCGGCCAGCGTCTGGAGCTCAATAGCATAGTCAGACAAGAACCCTGATTACAGATAAACAAATTGGTAGATGCGGTCTGACTCTTCCAGGATTGTCAATGACTTATCTTAAAGCTGGAACAAAGTCTGTGTAGTTATTGACCAAGGTCACATCTCTCTCTCCCACAATGGAGAAGCCCAGGCAAGGGCCTGGTCAGTGAGTAGTGGAATGATATAGCCAACTCTAGCCTGATCAGAACAGAAGAGGTAGGGAGACACCAAACTGGATTCAGCACTGGTTCAGAGAATCTCTATAGGCTGGATCTCCTCTGTAGCAAGAAGGAGGAAGAAGTCTGGGCCAAACTGGAGTCAGGCAAAACTACAGGAGCAGATGGTGTAGGTGTTTGGGCACTGACTGGTCCTGTTCTGACTAGAAGAATCTGTAATACCTGACCAAGCTTTCTATATGTGCTTCAGATGCTAACATTTTCTGACTAACCTCTGCAGGATCTATAAATGGCCTTTGGTACTGTAATGGATGGTGGAGATACAATCAGTGTAGTGTAGATTCATCCAGAACGATTAGCATATTACTAGGCAGAGAAGAATCAAAAACCATACATCAGGAACTAAATTGTGGAGCAAAGTAAGAATCAGACGAGCCAGAAAATCCAAAATAAGGAGCATAGAATCAAACCAGGTACAAGGTGAGTTCCTGCAATGCCTTGGGCACGCCTCGCGAGCATGGCCCAAATGCGGCTAGCGAAACTTTGGCTGGTGTGAAGCATCACGGAAGCCATAATTCCCAAGGTAAGTCCTTACTTGGACTTATTTGCGCTACCTTTGCATTCAGTGGTTCTGTAATTCCTGGGTCTTCTGGTGACCACCTCAGTGACCCAGTGTTCCAGGAGCCACATATAGAACATGATGGAGTTACTGATGCCATAATTGGCTTGACTCAACAAATTGCAGCCTGGATACAAGAGAACTAGGCAGCACTGGAGGCCCAAGTTCAAGGTGTTCTAGCTGCACCTGTTCAACCACTGACATCTCACAGCAAACTTCAACTAAAATTTTACGTGACTGTCTAGATGAGTGAATTATAGATCTGAAGATAAAAGAAATGTGTAGGAAGAAATTTACATGAACTCAAGTTTTCTTTTATTTAGAGCACTAAATTAAATGGTCAAATAAATTTCCCTTTAAATAACTGTCAGCCATGTACATAGTACGTGGCAAAATGGGGACTAAGATATAACCACCTACTGGAAAATCTTAGGTAAAATATCCACCTGTATATAATATGCAGACATAACTTTACAAAGATGTGTAAATTATTGCCACTATATATATATATATAAAAAAATAAAATAAAATGCACCCTTAAAGCCAGCTTCAAATGTTATTTATACAATCTCAAACATATATATGCATTTACATATACTCCCACTTCCACATACTGACACTTACAATATACACCTACGCACTCATATATACAAACTCATTCCATGCCTCACACTTACATCTACATTTAGGACCCCCTTACAGCTTACTTACCATTGTGGTTGAGGAGGAGGCTCATCCCTTTCAATCTAGTGGCTGGTTGCCAGTCCTTTAAAAAAATAACCAAGCTGGAAAAGTTTGCAAGAGGGTCTCTCAAGACCCTATGTCTATGGAGCCCAGCTTTCTAATCACAAGTGATTACTAAAATATTTACAAAATAATAAAAAATAAAAATGGAAAAAATAAAAATAGCTAAAAAAAGGTGGTAACATTTAAAAATAATTATGCAGTGATGTCACCATCAGAGGAACATCCAGTTTCCAGCAAAATGTAAAACATATCCAAAACCAATAAAATAAATAAAATTTAAAAATAAAGTTTATTATTATGAGCAAGTGCTAAAATTAGAGCTGTATCGTCCCCAAAATCATGACATTGAAAGAGTTGAAATAAAAGCATTCCAAATACCCAAGGGGTGTCTCATTTTAAAAGAAATGAATGGTTTGATGGGGTAAATTGGAGTGGCCGGGTTCAAAGATAGGACATAGGCACAGACTGACCAAAATGTCGAAAAAAATGTGCCCCCAAACATCGGACAAACCCATGCATGGGTGGTAACACTGTAATCAAAAGATGTTGCTGAACATATATTGTGGTGTTGTTTGTAAATTCACACCTGAAGTACAATGTGTGATTAAAGGCTGGTTGTAAAATTAGTGCATTTGAAATATCCTGGGGTGTTCAGTTTTCAAAAATATGGCTTTGATGGGATAAATTGAATTAGCCGGCTTGAAAGATGGCCCTATTAGGACATGGGGCAGTAGGACCAGATGTCAAAGTTCCAAGTTAAAAAATGCGAACTTCCTAAAAGTTGCATTTTACCTCCCACACAACCCGACAAACCCATGTACGTGAGGTTGCTGAACACTCCGCTGCTGGCACTTCTGCCAGGGCTTCTATGGTGGAGCACTGGCGTGACATAACCTTCTGGTGCTCCACCATAGAAGCCCTGGTGGAAGTGCCGGCAGCGGAGGTTGTCTGTGTAGGGAGTCTGGGGGTGCATTGGTAAGTCTGGGGAGGGTGGCATATCCAAGAGGCAGAGTGGCATATCTGGGGGGTAGAGTGGTATTTCCAGGGGACATAAAGCATATCTGGGGGGGGCAGAGGGGCATACCAGGGGAGCAAAGGGGGATATCTTTAAGTAAGGTGCATTATGAATTAGATACCAAAAATGTGAATTAGATACCTAATTCCTGTTCATTAGGTAAAGTACTGTTTTACCATTCCACTCATGTGTATTTATAATTGGGTGTGGCCTATATTCGGTATAATACGGTATATATATATATATATATAGATATATATATGTATATACTAATAATATATATATATATGTTTGTCTGTGTGTAATGTTTATAAAATATAGTACTAATGATTTATTTATGTATTGAGATAAGTAATGTGTAATACTATTGGGTAAGGTGATTTTCATACAAATTAAGTGAGTTGAAAGGTTATGCTGTGGCATAGAAATTTAGTGTGTGTGACTGATTATGGTCTATAGTTGAGATGTCTGACGTTTGACTTACATGTTTAAGTCTGTGTAAATGAATCTAGAATACTGCCTGTATTGATTAGTCTAAGAATGATATTGGTGAGTGTATATCAGCATGTCTTTGAGTAGTCAGTGATTTGCAGTACCCATTAATGTGCATAAAGGCGATTGGTGTGTGTGCTTCAGTTTGCCAAAGCATGATCAGTATAAGTGGTCATCTTATTAGCGGTTTGTGTGATATGATGAAGTTGGCAGCAGCATGGCATAATAACCCCACAATTATGGGCAATGCATTCATGGTGCAAGTTACATTTCACCAAAATACAATGTTAACTCAATAAAATGACACAAACAAATACATAGAATTATATTTTGTGTAACTTTCTAAATGTTAACTGTTCAGATAATTATTAAAAATCCCATCGGAAATGAAATCTAGTGGGATATCTTCTGTTAATATATTCCCAGTCGTAAAATGAAAATTTTGAATAGGGTACAAATTGTTGTCATGTAAATATAACCATCACCATTATAGTTCACAATAGACCAAAAGGATGACTTAATGGCAATGTTCATTCTTATTCTTTGCTTGTAGGAACAATAGAATTATAGCTAAGGTAAATTGAGGATGCATTAAAGACCCCCACAAAATATAGGCCACATCTAAACCACTCTGTCTCTGATAAAAAAGACACCTATTATTGATGCCGGCACCGGTAAGCTGAAGCTCTTTACAGACTATGTGGTACAGCCAATAATGTGAGTATTTTTGTAGTTTATTTGTGTGTATGTGTTTTTTTTTCTTTTGCAGATAATACGTATTAACCAATATAAAACTTAACATCATGTCTTTTTTTATGCTTCAGTCCATGTGCTCACATTGAAAGGCTCAAATTTCATCTTGGCATATTTTTCTTTGCCTGGCTGCATGTCTGGATTGTGATACAGTAGTACATAAGGTTTAAATTAATCTTAATTCAATGGCATGCTGAGTGCCCAACGGAGATTAATTACAAACCTCCACCAGTCTACAAGGTGTTACAAGGTAAGGGAGAAAACGGATTTGACTGTTTGACTATGTGGGGCTGTATACTGTACAATATTCATCCTGAAATGGTTTCCTGGTAAATGTATGACTCATATTTTGTTTGTGATACTGTTTCTGCTCTTCCTTGATATATAATCTGGAAACCTTTATGGTTACTTGCTGTTAGCTCTTTTCATTACCTCCTCTGCTCTCTAATGTACCTTCCTTTGTTTGTCTGTCATTTATAGAAATGTGTGTAATTTTCTCAGTGATCCCAAGGTCTTTGATCATCTTTATGGGAAGGGACCATTTCCATGTACAAGTGTTCACCCAATGCTTTTTAAATTGTCATTTGGTAGTTTTGTTGCCATCCTTTATCTACCCCAGAATACCTTAATACTGAGGTTCTTTTTTTTTCTTAGTAAACCATCAACATGTAATTTTAAGGGATAGTTCACAATAACTAGAATAAGATTTTCTGTTATGCTACAGTCCAGGTGCTCACATTTCAAAGGTTAAATTGTCTTTAGTTTATTTTTCTTTGTCTTTAAGTCTGAAATGATGTTTGATAATTAATAAGTCTAAATTAATCCTATTTCAATGGCATGCATCAGGTTGAACACAGCACAAGGGAGGTGATGCAGACACAAGTTTCTACAAGATTATCAGGCTTGTATACAGTACAAGTACTTACTGTTCAGAAGAATGTTCTGACAGATAAAACACGAGGAACCTTAGTATATCCTTACTGGTATATCCTTAATTGGAAAACAATTGTGAAAGATTGTGAAGTGCAACAATCTGTGTACAAAATGTAATATATGCACTAATGAATACCTAACAAATTCTGCAAAATTTCTCTTTAATGTACTCCACAATAATTTCACATGGAAAACATGTACAGTCTTCTTTTATCTTGCACCCTGGGCAGTTTCCCCTCTAACCCACCCCTACCTAGTCACAACAGTGTGCGTGTCATACATAAATTAAGGTAATATAGGTGCAAGGTTAGGCTAACATTGAGCACATTATTTGTTTTAAACAAGCAGTTTGATTTTGTTTCTCTTCCCATCTAGTTCTCATTTTGTATGCTTTTTAGAATTTTACATTTTTTTTTGTTAGCCTACCGAGAGACCAAACAATTAATTCTAAAATATGTTTTATAATTCAGCTACTGAGCCATCTTTCCCACAACAAAGTTACCTTCTAACGGTTATCTTCTAGGCCAACCTTCAAAGAGTTAACACATTGGAAGCTTCCAGAGGAGAAAGTGATGGACTCCACTTGGCTCTGATAAAGACTATAAAGCCTCTGGTGTTTCTGATTTGTTGGCCTCTTACAACAAAAACAAACAAGACTTTAGAAGCCCAGCAGCTCTGATTAAAGTATTTTGGATTATGTCCTGTTAGTAAATTTATCATATTAACATATAATACAACACATAACACACAGGAAAGGCAAATGGCAAGTAATTTTTTTGGCTTATTGTGTGGATTTGTTTTAGACTGATCAAGTGCACTATTAAATTAATAGTTAATAAATTACAT
>VKOC01019658.1:0-56539 GCA_009364415.1 Spea multiplicata | reverse complement strand
CAGGAAAGGGTTGTGGGTGAAGACCATACACACAGTAGAAAGCGGACTCTCCAGTGGACTCTTGTACCGCATTATTGCGAGCAAATTCAGCCAATGGCAACAGGTCAGCCCAATCGTCCTGATGATGGTTAATGAATATGCGCAGGTACTGTTCGAGATGCTGGTTAGCCCTCTCTGCTGCGCCGTTGGACTGTGGGTGGTATGCGGAGGAAAAAGCCAGGGTGACTCCCAAGGCTCTAGTGAACTCGCGCCAAAGACGTGCAATAAACTGAGTGCCGCGGTCGGAAATAATCTCATTAGGGACTCCATGGAGGCGGACGATCTCCCGCATGAATAAGTCAGCCAACACCGAAGCCGTGGGCAGTCTCCGCAAGGGTATCATATGCGCCATCTTAGAAAAGCGTTCGACGATCATGAGGATGACAGTATATCCCTTGGAGTTGGGTAAGTCCACGATAAAGTCCATGGCAAGGTGAGTCCAGGGCCTTGAAGGACGAGGTAATGGGTGGAGCAGCCCAGCAGGGAGATTTCTGGAAGACTTGTTGGCAGCACACTTGAGGCAGGAGCGGACAAACAGGGCAGTATCCCTGCTCCATTCTGGCCACCAAAATGTCCTGGACACGAGGTCCTTGGTGCGTGCTAGTCCAGGATGGCCTGCAGTTCTGGAGCCATGGGAGAGACGAAGTACGCGGGTACGGAGGTTGGCAGGAACAAAAAGTTTCCCAACCGGCAACGAAGCTGGAGCTTGGGCTTGTAAACCAGAGATGCGGTCAAGCAAGGGAGTGTGGCAACGAAGGTGTAGAGCAGCGAGAACCTTGGTAGTAGGTACAATGGGCTCAGGCGCACGACCCTCCTCCTCGGGAAGTACATGTATACGGGAGAGGGCGTCAGCCTTGACGTTCTTGGAACCTGGACGATAAGTCAATACAAAGGAAAATCGGGAGAGAAACAAAGCCCATCTGGCCTGTCGAGGGTTCAGGCACTTGGCATTCTCAATGTACTGAAGGTTCTTGTGGTCCGTTAGAATCAATGTAGGAATCTGAGCACCCTCCAGAAGATGACGCCACTCCTCCAGTGCCAGGATTACAGCCAGCAGCTCCTTGTTCCCCACATCATAGTTCCTCTCTGCCGGGGAGAATCTCCTGGAGAAGAATCCGCACGGATGGAGAGGACCACTGTATGAGACTCTCTGGGACAGGACAGCCCCGACTCCGGCTTCAGATGCATCGACCTCCAGAACAAATGGTAACCGAGGATCAGGATGGCGCAACACAGGAGCGGTGGTAAATTTAATCTTGAGCCGAGAAAAAGCGGAAATGGCCTCAGGAGACCATTCCAGGGTGTTAGCCCCTTTCTTAGTAAGGGACGTTAAAGGAGCCGCAACCTTGGAGTAGTCACGGATGAAGCGTCTGTAATAGTTCGCAAACCCTAGAAAACGCTGCAGGGGTTTCAGGCCCAGGGGTTGCGGCCAGTCTCTGATGGCTTGTACCTTGGATGGGTCCATCTCGAAACCAGAGGGCGTAATGACGTATCCCAGGAATGTCACCCTCTGGATCTCAAACTCACATTTCTCGAGTTTCGCATATAGTCCATGAAGCCGTAGTCGGGACAAAACGCGAGTAACATGGGTACGATGAGACTGCAAATCCGAAGAGTAAATCAGAATGTCATCCAGGTACACTACTACAAACTCTTGGAGAAAGTCCCGGAGGCAATCATTGATGAATTCTTGGAAGACTGCCGGGGCGTTACACAGCCCAAACGGCATAACGGTATATTCGTAATGTCCCGAACGAGTATTGAAGGCAGTCTTCCATTCGTCGTCCGCACGGATGCGGACGAGGTTGTACGCACCCCGGAGATCCAGCTTGGTGTAAATGGTGGCCCCACGTAGCCTATCGAAAAGTTCAGCGATTAGAGGAATGGGGTACGTGTTACGCCTGGTGATCTTGTTTAGACCACGATAATCAATGCAAGGACGAAGCTCCCCGTTCTTCTTTTTTACGAAGAAGAAACCCGCGCCAGCAGGGGAGACAGACCGGCGAATAAATCCTCGGCGAAGATTCTCCTCTATATATACGATTCCATAGCTTGGGTCTCCGGGATGGAGAGTGGGTAAACCCGCCCCCGGGGTGGCATGGTCCCAGGAAGCAAGTCGATCGGGCAGTCATAAGGCCTGTGTGGTGGTAACTTCTCAGCCTCCTTCTTATCAAAAACATCCGCGAAATTCCGGTACTGAGCAGGCAGAGAGGAGGTCACACTAGGAGAAGCTGTAACCGTGGCATGCTTAAGGGGAGAGAGGCAATGTGCCTTACAGGATGCACTCCAGGCCGTGATCTGAGTCGTAGTCCAATCAATGGCAGGATTATGTACTTGCAACCACGGAAATCCCAATATAATGGGAATGGAGGGTGAGCGGATGACGAGAAGTTGTAATCGTTCCTTGTGTATGATCCCGACGGCAAGGAGTGGAGCTGTAGAGCGAGAAATCTGGTCTGGACGAAGCGGTCTGCCATCAATAGCCTCAACAGCTAACGGTACGGGCAGGAATAGGGTGGGAATATGTTGCTGCTCACAAAACACCGAATCAATAAAGTTGCCGGCAGCGCCGGAATCCAGGAAAGCCTCAGTATCCACGAATCCAGCATCCCAGACCAGACGGACCGGAACAGTCATGCGGGTAGTGAACACGTTGGGGGAATAGTTCACCACACCTATGGTAGGTTCCCCTGGCCTACCTAGGTGCGGGCGTTTCCCGGCCTGCTAGGACAGTGTCCGATGAAGTGACCCGAAAGTCCGCAGTAAAAGCATAATCCCTCCCGTCTCCGCCTGTTCCTCTCTCGTTCAGAGAGGCGAGTGGCTCCCAGCTGCATGGGTTCCTCAGACGGTTCGTTCGAAGGCTCGGCAGAAGAAAACTGAGGCGAGAAACGTGTAGTAGATCTCTCACCCTTGTCACGTAACTTCAAACTCTCCCGTTGTGCTTGCCTTTGGCGGAGGCGCAGATCAATTTGGGAAATATAAGAAATCACGGAGTCTAGTTCTGTGGGCAAATCTCTGGCAGCAGTCTCGTCTTTAAGGGTCTCAGAAAGTCCATTCAGAAAGGCAGCCACTAATGCCTCATTAGTCCAGTTCACCTCTCCCAGCAGGATCCGGAACTCTATAGCGTATTCCAGAAGCGGACGGGAACCCTGACGGATGGTAAAGAGCGAATTGGAAGCAGTGGCCCTTCTACCCGGAGTATCAAATGCGGCACGTAGACTGGAAACAAATTCAGCATAGGAGCGCACTGTAGAGACGTTCCTCTCCCAAAGCGGTGAAGCCCATGCCAAGGCTTTATCCGTAAGGAGTGAAATGACGTATCCCACCTTGGCACGTTCAGTGGGAAAGGCATAAGGAGACAGTTCAAAGTGTATCTCACACTGGTTCAAAAAACCTCGACAGGTTGCTGGATCCCCATTGTAGCATTGGGGTGGAGGCAGGTGAGCAGGAACCGTGGTTACAGGTAACGGCGGTGGAGTAGGAGCCGCCACAGGTTGAGGTGCTTGCTGCGAAGGATCAGTACGCTGAAGCAAGGTCTGAAGAGCTTGAGCAAATTGATCCAGACGATGATCCATCTCGTCAAGTCGAGCCTCAGTGGACCCTTGTCCTACCGAAGCGGGTCTCATGATGGCCTTCTGATTCTGTCACGGCACAGCGTACAGAGGAGACTCCGTAGTCAGGTAGGACTGGCAGGAATGGTCCAGCGAGCCGAGGTCAGGATAACGGAGAGCAGGATACTCGAGGAACAAGCCGAGGTCAGGATACCGGAGATCAGGATAGTCGAGGAGCAAGCCGAGGTCAGGATACAAGAAGACAACGTGGTCAGGCAAGCCGAGGTCAAAAACAGGAATCAAACAGAAGAACGCTATCTGGGTGCTAGCACGGGGCATAGGCGACCATCAGAAGGCAAGGTCTCAGAGTTCTGAAGTCTCTTAAATAGGCACAGGAAGTTAGGCACTAATTGGAGTTTCCCGCCAAATTTTCAAGTGCCGTTACGTCACTTCCTGTGCGGCCATCTTGTGGTTGGCGATTTCTTAATCTTCCCATATATGTTGGGGTAGTACCTGCCGGCGCCACTAGGTGGCGCACAGAAGAACGAGTCCGGACTCCAGGGAAGGACGCGTCTCCCGGCTGCAGCGATCTTGTGCAGGTAGGTGGTCTCCCTCTTCCTCGCGGCGGCTGTGGCTGCTGTGTAGAAGCGGGGGGTCTCCCCCTTCTCCGCGGTGGCTGCGGCTGCGGCTGCTGGGCAGACGAGGGAGGTCTTCCTCTTCTGCGCGGTGGCTGTGGCTGGGGCTGCCGTGCGGATGCGGGGGGTCTGCGGGGCGCCTTCTCGGCGCGGCGCTGCTGCTTGCGGGGGGCTGCGCTGCGCGCGGACCGAAAGCGGGGGGTCTCCCCCTACCTCGCGGCTGCAGACCGGGGGCCGTAACAACTGTTTAAGTAATTTAGTATTGATAGAATGTTAGATAGAAGTTGATCAAAAAACTGTTTGTCCACTGCTTTTTTCATTATCGCCAAATTAACCCGGTATTAATATGCATTATAAAGCTAAAAGGCCATATTTTCTCTCAGCGAAAAATGAGTGCGGCCCACGCACACTTACATATCTGATGAAGTGGCCCACTGCAGAAAAAAGTTGGACACCCCTGTACTAATACATGAATTTGCTTTGCTAATGTGTGCTAAACATATTTCTTTGGAAATTGAATTGGCCACATTTTTCGGTGTTCATTCTTTAGTTGTTGTTGCAAATGCATTTTATGCTAATGTATATTTTATATTTTCAAAATCAAACACAAAGCTAAGTACTACTAAATCTCAGTTTTAATAAAAACCTGAAAAATGTGTTTGTGGAGGCATTTAGAAATATCTACATATAAATGAATGTCAAAAGTATGCCATGTGTTTCTTCCCTCTTTAATTTTCCACCTCCTACAGGTAGGCTATTTCTGATGAATTCTCATAAGCTTTTTCTTCCCCCTCACTTTTTTCCTCCAGGTGACAGACACTGTTGTTTGCTTTAGGATCTTGCTTGCCTGCCTTCTTTCCAATCAGAAGGAAACACTTCAGTATGTTCATGTCAATTGGGGAACTGTGACGCACAGATGTGACGAAAGGAATGGCAACAGAAAATAAATCTGTCATTAAATCTTAGGACTGGGAATAAATTTGACTCTTCTTTTTCTCGATCTACATTTATGTTGACAGATATATATATCTAAGTTAGGATTGTGACCTTTAATCCTGAGAAATGTGAAGCACAGCCAAATGATGGGCTAAACATAGGGCCCAAAATCCTCATTGGAGACAAAATCATAGTTGTCAAAAAGCACACTATATATTAGCATATATTAAAAGGTATGTATTTATCGCTGTCTTGGCTTGCTATAAAACAGCACATCACCTTCAAAATCCTCCATCTTACTTTCAAAGCTTTTCAACACTCATTTGCTTGGTGTGCCAGAAGACATGACCTGTCACCATAGCAAAATCAAACCAAAGGCACACCTTTAAATTGTACAGTCGTGGCCAAACATTTTGAGAATGACACACATATTAATTTTCACAAAGTCTGCTGTCTCAGTTTAGATGATGGCAATTTGCATATACTCCGGAATGTTATGAAGCGTGATCAGATGAATTGCAATCGGTTGTAAAGTCCCTCTTTGCCATGAAAATGAAATTAATCCAAAAAAAATCAACAGCATTTCAGCTCTGTCTCAAAAGGACCAGCTAACATCATGTCCAGCATGAGGAGGACCTTGCCATAAGGCAAAAGTGATAAGTGGCTCGGGAAACAAAACATCGAAATTTTGGGTCCATGGCCAGGAAACTCCCCAGACCTTAATCGCATTGAGAACTTGTGGTCAACCCTCAAGAGGCAGGTGGACAAACAAATTCTGACAAACTCCAAGCATTGATTATGCAAGAATGGACTGCCATCAGTCCCAGAAGTTAATTGACAGCATGCCAGGGCAGATTGCAGAGGTCTTGAAAAAGAGGGTTCAACACTGAAAATATTGACTCTTTGCATAAACTTAATGGAATTGTCAATGAAAGACTCTGGCACTTATGAAATGTTTGTAATTATACTTCAGTATACAATAGTAGGGGGGGCATGGTTAGCCGCTGAAGAAGATGGCTGCTTAAGCTTTGTGCTCTGCAGACCATCCCTGTTACTTTATCAAATAAAGCGTGTATTTTTCACCATGGGCAAGTCAAACAAGATCCCTGGAACTCCCAAACCACAAGGGAATAAGGAAAAAATTCCTATTTCCATGGGACTCAGAACCAGGATTCCAGGGACTTGTTTCACAAGATGGCTACTTCTCCCGCCAGCATGAGCAGTGAATGCTTGGAAGAAGCATGTCTTGAGCCCTCTCTCCGTGACAATCCTGCAGTGCAGGATGTTCTTTAACTCCTACCTACAAAAGAAGAGATGATCCCTTTAATTGAGAAAGCAACTCAGGGGATCTGGGACACTTTATCTGAAATCAAGGCAGACGTAGGCCAACTAGGAGACCGTGTGGCAGCCGTTGAGGGTGACAATGTCAATATTGCAGACACGGGGACATACTCTCCACTCAGGTGGCTGACCAAGCTAATACAATGCGACTGCTTTCAAGAAGATTGGAAGACCTAGATAACCAAGAGAATCTGAGAGAAAGGGGATACCCGGATACTGTTTGGCAACCGGAGATCGCCTCAATGCTGCAAACCATCTTTAACAACATCCTGCAGAGACAGGCAGACACCCTGGTTAATTTTGAGGGACATCATTTGCAGACTGCACGATTATCATCTTTACGGATACACAGATCAGAAGAACCTCCTTTCCAAGTTCCACCACTGGTGCTTTTTGGCAAGATAACCACCTCTTCGCATGGAAGGACACGACTGCAGGGACGCTTCTGCTCATTTCCTGCTGCTTCGGAACCTAGGAGGACCTGCTTTCCGTCATGTCTCCCGTTTTCCCACACCACTTCTCAGATATTCACCAGGATGACTCACATTGGCGTTCTCTTTGAGGACACTCTTCAGTACTACACTAACAACCTTTTTTTGTTTTTCTCTTAAAACAAAAGAAACAAAAACGATTTTCGTCTCACACAAACACACGCGTTCAACCATTACGCACAGAGAGGGTGCATTAGCACCCTACCTTCTTTTACTACTCACTCCTACAACTTACTATACGATACTCTGTTGTAGATTGTTCTGATGCCAGAGCTTCTACCCCCACCGGAGCCCATTTACCCTGTCCTCTAGTTCAGGGTTTCAGGTCTATGACCACTTACTTGGTCTTGAGGCTCAATGTGCTCTCTGGTATCCTCCAGATAATGCTTTATTATATATTCTTTTTTATTAATTGTACATCTCTTAATGTCAGAATTACTCCATATCCTTCAGTCTTTTAAGACTCGGGTGGCATTCCTACAGGAAACCCACTTTATTAATACTAAAGAGTTCAAATTAACAGATAGACACGTTCAGGCTGCTTACTTTTCCAGTTCCCCCAAATCCAAAACATAAGTCTCTCTTTCAATTACTTGACATTTGGAGGGATCCAGAAGACAGGGGTTTGTTTTTTAAGGGCTTTATTGGTATGGATAAAGTTATGCTAGCGACTGTATATGCCCCTAATAAGAACCAGGTCCCCTTTCTGGTGAAGTTTCTTTCAAAACTTGCAGACTTTGAAGAAGGTTTGATCATTTACACTATTTGAAACTTTGTGTCTGGATGACACTTCTACCTCGTCTTGAGATTATATAAATTAATACTGTCCCAACAAACGGCAGCTAAACCATACTTTTTGGGCTTATGGGAGCGGGACCTCGGCAGATCCTTAGAATCTGAGGAATGGGACAAAATTCTGTTATTTATTCAGGGGGCGCTCTCTAGCAAGATCCAGGAATTAGCTTATAAGATGCTTACTAGGTGGTACAAGGTGCCAACCGAGCTCCATCATTTCCTACCCCACATTCCTCATATGGAAGATCTCTTACCTTTCACTTAACTAACGCCACCAAAGCAACAATCCCAAGGTTCTGGAAGCAGGCTAAATCTCCTCCTATATGAGCTTGGTTTAACAGAGTTAATTTCATATGTCAAATGGAGGATTTGGTTATGGCCACCAGGGGTCTCGCATATAAGAATGGGTTGAAGTGGTTGCCATGGAAGGAGTTTCTTATTTTGCCCTCCTTTTCTGCTGTCTTTTGGTGGTTACGAGGGAGACCCTCCTGACCCTGGGTTGTGAATTCAAGTATGGGATTTTCTTCCTATCCACTCATACAGTTTGGGATATTACATGAATCAACTTGCTTCACTTTTCTGTTATGTATATACTAAGGTATATTGTTTCACATGTACATTTGGTCAATATGTGATGGCATACCATCCATCCTTCTTTTAATTTTTAGTTTTGTATTGTTTTTCTCTGTTATTGTTTTGTATTACAAGACCATGAATACTGGTACAAATTTTGTTTTCTGATCCTGCTCTCCTAGGATTCTATGTATTAAATTTGTGCGTCCGGATATACATCATCTATGCCTTGTAAAAGTGTATGGATTCTGTTGCTTTATTCTCTGTACTCGATGTGTACTGATATAACCTTGTAGCAATCATTGGGCAAAATTGTCCCCACACTGTAATTGTATTTGTCACTAAATTTTCAATAAACAGAGAATTGAGTTAGTATACCATAGTAAAATCCATTGTACCATAGACAAAATATTTAAGAACATTAAAGCAGCAAACTTTGTGAAGACCAATCCTTGTGTCATTCTCAAAACTTTTGACAGCAACTGTACTATGAAAACTTCTGTAAATCGTACTGAACTAGACGGCAATCTCTACAGGGCAGAGACATCTTTTCCTAATGTGTTGCTACCCATGTATCCCAATCAAAATGTCTGTAGATTCACTCTAATATATAATTGCACTTATTGTGCCCCTACTTACATCATACTGTAAATTGCAAAGCTTCTAAAACTATACATACATACATACAGTACCAAAAATATAGCTATATATCTCAGGCACAAGGATTGATGGTAACACTCCATCCTTTTTCTTTAAAGAAGTAAAATGCACATGCTAGAAAAATGTGTAGAGCAATTAAAAAATGTTGAGAAAGGAAGGAATCAGAAGCAGAGTCCCATGAACTAGCCTGCTACGGGGGCTCTACAAGCCAGGAAATGCTTGATGAGAGAGCCAGACCGGGACCTGTACGGTGGCTAGGAACCCGTGGCAATGGGAACATCGTCACTATAAATGTCATGTCGCTCATTTGATGTTACATTAAGCTTGTGGTGGGCAACACTCGGTGGTCCTTTCGGAGAGGGAGCTTGTTTGTGAACCCAGGTTTTATTACCAATCTTTTGGAATGGGGTTTACCCAGTCGCAGCAATGGAAATCTGGCTTGGCTACCGTGCACACTATTCCCAGGAATGTTTTTGACGCTGTGGCTCAGGGTCCCGATGTTGGTTCACATCACTTTTTGGATAATAGCATCTTTAGACACAAAGCTCTCCAATGGTATCCCAGGATTAACACCGCTCCATCTGGATCAACCCAAAATAGTGGGCATTGCATAGAATAAAATACAAATAAAGCATGAATAAATAAATAACATTGCAATGAGCATTTATCCTGAGCAACAAACAAAACCAGCTTCATATGCAATGCAGCTACACACACCCAAAATAGTCAGCCCATACAGAAATAAAGGGTAACAGGAGGGTCAGAAGACCTTTCCAAAAATGAAAAAAAAGCAAAATGAGTTATCAGGACATGTAGCCACAAAGAAAAGTTTTCACATGGCAATGTGGTACAAATCACAGCATTAACTGTAACATTAATGCATTAAGAAGGAAACTTCAAATAAATACCCAATTGATAAACCTATCTATGAGAGAAAAGATCATAGGCAAATGATACACGATAATTTATCACCTAAAATGAAGAACCAACTCTATGTGTGAAAAAAGAAAATCTGTGTATCAAAGAGAGGGAGTATACACAAGTATATACAAGGATATCATAATTGATTCATTATTAAAGTGAAAAATATACAGAATATACGTCTGACGTTATTGATTAAGGAAACCAGTGCGATCATATAGGGAATTTAAAGCAATGGGTTTTCTGGTACCTAGTTTGAATATCCAGAATATCTCCTATTGGTTGAGGCGTGCTAGTAAATCACCCCCTTGGGGTGAGGAAGAAACATGTTCAATGCCTATAAAACTAAATAGAGATACAGGTCCACCATTACACAAGGAGAAATGTTTGCCCAATAGGGATGATTATGTTCTCTGATGCAATCTGAGTTACCTTGCAGTACGGTCAACATATTGAATACCATATTTGCCACATTGGATTAAATACCGGCGGACATAACTCCAATCAGGGGAGAGGACATCACCAAAACGCCGTCATTTTTTCCTAACTCAGGACAATATGGCAGAGCTTGCAATACCTACTTAATGTCCTGCAAGTAACTCTTTTGTGACTTAAGGGGAAGAGGCTGTCCCTGTGTCCGCCTTTTTGCATAAGTGCACGAGAGGCCAGGTAGATAGTCACGTTGAAAGAGAGACTGTGTCTCCTTGAAACAGTAAACTGCATGTCTTGGGCGGGCAATTTCCCACCGTCAAAGTGCTGCCTTGGTCCCATGTAACCACTGGGGCCTATGTAAGGGGCGGCCCTGGTATCCATGAGCGTACACTTGTTGTTGGTAAGATAAAATGCAGATCTATGTATCAATCCAGTACTAATGGACCCAATCGCACCTAGAGAGAAGATCTCATTTTTCTAAATGCTCAAGTGTAATTAAGGTACATTTATGTTGGGGATCAAATACATCATAAACATCACTGACAATGGAAGCCGAGGGATTATATATATCATTTACATTTTTACAATTTAAGAATTTGGGGAGAAAACATTTATATTCACTCTGGTCCTATTAACATTCATCTGTCGTACGCAGAACAAGCCCTCTTTGTTACTGTCACTACAAGCATTACAAATGTGGCCTTTTGAGCTGTGAAGCGATTTTCTCTTAAATACATATAAAGAGAAAGTGGCAGAACCAGGTCAGTGGCCAGGAAAATCCGGGGGCAGCACACACTTTATCAGGGGAAGTTTAAAGAGGAAGAAAGTTGTTTCTTGAATAGAGAACACTGCAAGTTGTTGTCAGCTGGCCAGTTCACACTCAGGGTGCAGACTGATTTATTAAGCTTTCTTGCAAACTGGCATACTGTTGGCATAAACCATGTTATATAACTTAAGCAGACAGCATTTCTGCTGAAAGCACTGCCACTCAGCAGCTGACAGAGTGCTCAATATGAGAGTCAATATATCCATTTAAAGACTGGTTTCTTTAAACTTTACATAAAGCAGAGGCAGAGCAATATTCCTTAAGAAAAGGATACTGTTAAAATACTATATATTATTTAGAAAATGTGCAGAATTCAGGTAGCAAATGATATAATTATATATATTGTTTCATTATTACACGTTACATCAATAACTAATGGGAATTGATGAAAGGAGGTTATTCAAAATTCATGAAGATTCATGAAGGGTTTGTGGCTCATGGGTGCGGTATTTCTTTGCACCACCACCATCATGTAACTAAAACACACCCACATACTAACATGCAAACTCTCTCTAATACCCACCCACTCAAATACCATAAAGTTAGACAACATGACAAATGCATAGTTGAGTTTGTGCCCAGGAAGACCGTACCCATCCCCAATAATGACACACACTTTATTGGGTGCAAATATAATTTCCACAGCTTTATTAAATTATGCAATATTTAAAGGTCATTGTCAAAACAGGCCACCACGGTTAGAACATGAATAACAGATTTTCCTTTTATTAACCATGACAGTGACTTCCTATAATAAACACATTAACCGTATAACAATGGCACCAACACATACCAGGTGCCTCCACATTTACACATTGACCACAATAGGGGCATACCAAGACACCCCTACCAGACCGTTTAACCAAATTATAAACCATGTAGGGACATCCCTACACCACCTAATTTAACCAAACCACCAATGCAGGGTCATACCAAGACACCCCTACACCACCAACTTAACCAAACCACCAATGCCGGGGCATACCGAGACACCCCTACACCACCCCAGGTTCTGAGCCAGCTCGAAACCTACCAAACTAACTTGAACCAAGTCAAATTAGTAAACCAAACCATAAAAAAACACCGTACTAAACAATAATCCCCAACTATGCCCGCCACAGGCCAGACCTTGATCCCCTCAAGCCGCCTGAGCCCCGCCACCCCGAAAAAACAGAGCTTGGGTTAACGTGTCCTGAAAACCCAAATTCAGAAAATCCAGACCCACATCAGTAAAGTGGACACCATCCTCCCGAAAATAACCAGGCAACAGGGACTCCAACTCCCAATGCCGTATTACCAGGCCACCACATTGCCTGATAAAGCTCGCCATGAGCTTATTCACTTTACCCTTACACCGATCAAGGGCAACCGCATCACGAGCGTGTCGCCAATGCAACCTCGGAACTATTTCTGACCATAAAATTAAAACCCTGGGAACCAAATCCCTTAACCTTTCCACATCCCTTTTCATCCGCCAGACCAAGTCTCGCTGGGGAACCACACCCAAATCGTTACCTCCCGCATGAAACAAAACAATGTCCGGAACCCGCTCCATCCGTAGGAGACGCCAAAGTTCCGCACACACGTCATTCCATCCCGCACCACGAAGGCAAAACCATCGTAGCAACAGACGATCCTCCGGAAAGCCCAGTTGTTGACCCGTTGTACGAATTGCCGCTCTCCGACCAGCCCAGAAGATGTAGGAACGACCCAGGATCCATGCCACCAAACCTGAAAAACAAAAACAAAATTAAACAAACCAGCAGATCACTGCTCATAACAGTCCTTCCGGCCTATTATACGACCGGAACCTCACTGACCCCCAACGCCCCAATTTCTTGACCAGATAATCACTAAAACCCAGACGGGCTGCTTCCATAGCAGCCCCAATACAAAAAGAGTGAGTGCCAAATTGTCGTGGATCCAGCCCCATACTCTCCAAACAAATACGAAACATCCGTAAAAATTGATACAGAGACAAAGCTGACCCGTCCTCATGCAGTAGCAGAAGTCCAACCACATCAGGCCGACATTCCAAAAATTCAAAACAACCCTGAACTGGACACAGCACTGACCCACACCCTGGATACAGTATGACATCACATCCTTTGCCAAGCGCATGCGTCTTGGACCGCCGTAAACGAATAGACACCATCTGCTCACTGACTACCACATCAGACCGTTGGAGTCCGCCACCTCCTGCCCGACTCCTACTCACCAGCTCTCCAATCCGGAAAGCCCCGAAAAACGCCAGAATTAATGCCAGTCCGAATAATCTGGATTCATAAACCGAGTAACACACCATGGGTAAAACATCCAACACCTTCAGCAACACCTGAACAGAAACTGGACGCCTAGCGTCTTCAACACCAACCTGCCTCCGAAATCCTTTCAAAGCCTGGTGTACCAAAAATTCCTTAGTATGATCCTTCCAACCCTTAACTTTGAACAAAAACGCCAAAGCCAACATATTCCGCCCAAGGGCCGCAGTTGAAGCCCCTTTTGAAACCAAATCAAACAAAAACCACAGCAACACATCCAGCTGGTCCGCCTCCTTACTAACAGAACCAACACAGGAAACCATCCTGTCCCATTCCTCCCAGACCTTACCATAAGCGGACCAGGTTACCGGCGCCAATGATGCCTTCACACCTCCAGCAAGCAACTCGTCCCTAATTGCCACATGTCGTCTGGACAGACCAGACCCTAGTCCTTAGCCCCGGGTGCCACCTCGCGGAACCGCTCCCACTGAAAACGAGATAGGGAGTCCGCTATAACATTTAAGAAATCAGGAACATGTCCAGCACGAAACACCACGTTAAGAGACATACACAGCAGAACAAATTTTCACAACAACCGAACCACTGTCACAGATGAAGCTGACAGCCAATTAACTGCGTGAACCACCGCCATATTATCTGAGAAAAATACCACTTATCACGAAACAATGCCCCCCATAAAGACAAGGCAACCACCAAAGGAAAGAACTCCAAAACGCTAAATTGCGCATGAGTGAACTGTCCTTCCAGGAATCAGGCCAACGTTCCGTGCACCAGCCGCCGCAGCTGGACGTCTTGGATGAACCGGTCGAGGAACTCCTTCTGGACTTTGTGGACCTTAAAGGAGATAAAAGCCGAGGCACCGACAGAGATTCCCCACGAGATAAAGAACTCTGCCGTACAGGAATGCTGGACCAAAAACGACACACCTCCCTACCTTCCCTCCCAGGGCTCCTACTAGGAGACCTAGATCTAATAAAAGCTCTACTTAAACCCCTACCTAAACCTCCAGACGAAACAAGTGCTTCGCCATCCTCCCTGAGCAGGCAAACATCCTATGACTGGCTCCCATAATCAGAAGTGCAGCTCACACGGCCCATCTGTCTCCCGCTAGCTTCCTCAAAAACCCTAACATCATGTGCAATATGCTGCGCCCGGCCCAACGAAGTGGCCGTGAATCCGGAGACAGCACCACGAGGCCGTCCGTGGCCTATCGTATAACTCCCATCATCCTCAGCCAGGCGTGCTGTCGTAGAAACAGCACCTTCCCCGCACCGAAGGCCTGAAGATAATGCTCTAGGGCTGCCACTAACCCTCACCACTGCATAAGCCGCTCCCTCCTCTTCTGAGGTGAATGTCGGTGAATTCCCGCCACTTTGTACCTCAGGGGAAGACGCACCGCCAACCACGCTGCCACCTGTCTCACCCCTCGCAGACCTGACAGCACCCCTCGACCTTCCGGGGCCCGCCGCACTCGGTTCTTCATACCTGCTGACGTAGCCGCGATCGATACCAGCCAGGTCGACCTCCATACTCCGCTGTTCCGCCAGGACCTGCTGCAGACCATGCGGCGCCGGCGAAGCACCACTCCCACGAACACCAGCTCCTCCACTTTTGTGGTGTCGTTCTCCGGAACGACTCCGTACATGCCGTCCTCCCGTTGAGATCTCCGGGGTCAGCTTTTCCGGAGGCTTCGTGTGCCGCACAGGCCGCCCCGATGAAGGGATGGCCCTGACATCCAGCACAGGTGCCAGCCGCTCCCTCAGCCACCCGTTACCGCGCTCCCGCGTAGCCATCCGAATTCCTTCCAAAAGCTCCTCAATTTCTTGCTCCATATCTGAAAAATAAAGCAAAAGCCTCTCCAAACCAAATCGCTCATATAACTGAACAACCAGGATTTAGAAAATTTGAACCAATTAAATTAAAGCATTCCCTTATGCACACCACCTAGCTCTGTCATGGCCCACTCCACCTAAGCTGCGCTGTTCCATGGGCTTCAATACACAGACTTCCTCTCCTCCCTTACACCACCAACCCAAGGCTTACCCCTGACGCTCTACCCTCACACCAGTACCCAGACACACTGACACCAAATGCTAACAGTAACATACATGCTACTATCATACAACTATATCATATGCTGACACTCATACTAACACCTTACACTAGCAAACACGCATTCTAACACAGGGCTCGACAAATCCCAGTCGCCAGGTCGCCATGGCCACAGAGAATTTTGTCCTGGCGCCTAGGTTTTGTCAGCCTCTTACATCCAGAAAAAATTGTGGATGTAAGAGGCTGAGTCACCACACGGGGGCGCTGCTGCTGCCTGCCCAGGAGTCTGGGCAGACAGCACAGCCACTCTGAGCCCGCCCCCGAGCCTGAGATCACTCCCACGGAGTGATCCTGTAGGCTGAAAACGCGGTTGCTGGAAAAGTAAAAATACTAAACAATGTAACGTATGACATAGTGCTTAGTGAGCTGGGCTTCAGTGACATGCATGGTTGTCTGCAGTACTCAAACTGCAGGGGGAGCTAAGAATTTTCAGGAGGGTCTGGACAAACCCTACGGGATCTCTTTAAAATGCTCCCAGGACCTCCCATTCAAAAAACGGGACCATTTATGTTTTTCCTGCACATACTGTATGTACCAAACAGACAACATATTAAATTCTCTGGTGATCCGCAAAGTTGCCCAATGTTATGGATTTCTTCTTATTTGCCATTCATTATTTTTTTATTCTAACTTCTCTCCTATATTCTATTGTGTAACGCGTTTAAGGACAAATATCCGGTTAATATTGCTTGCAAATTGTGAAATGATCTTGGGTTTGCACCTGTCTGTAACACGATGAGTGTCAGTATTTTGTCTGCTGCTTCACTTAGATGGAACTCGCAGCAGAACTCGCAGAACTAGCTCTCCCGCTTAAATGTTGATCAGGGAGTCGGTTAAAACATAAATAGAAAGCAGGGACTGCCCTAAATATTTGACAACATGGTGTTCTCTCAAAGACTGTTGAAACATATATGTAATATGTATTGTCCTGGATAAAAAAGGATATAAGAAGCATTTGTAGAGCAAAGAAAAGGCAAGGAGAGATTACTATAGTAAAATAGGGGTAGATTTCTTTATAAAGCGCAGGCAGATTCTGCTGCGCTGTTACAGTCAGTAGAACAATTTAGAAACACATACAATAACAAACTGGTGCAAAGGAGAAGAGGGCCCTGCTCTTGCAAGCTTACAATCTAATCGGTGGTTGAGGTGGAAGTGAGACAATAGGAGAGGGCTGCTTGGATGGGAATGAATTGATCTGGTTCAGATGATGTGTTGATTGTTCAGATGGCTTGATTATGATGATGGTTGGGAGTAATGGGAAGTAATCTTGTACGCTTCCCTGAACAGGTAGGTTTTCAGAGAGGTTTTAAAAGTGGCGTATGAGGCAGAAAGTCTGATGGAACAGGGAAGGGAATTCCACAGGAGGGGTGTGGCGCGGGTGAAATCCTGAATACGGGAGTGGGAAGAGGTAACAACAGTAGAGGATAGCCGCAGGTCATGAGAGGAGCGAAGGGGGTGGGTAGGGGTGTATTTGGATAGGAGCATAGAGATGTAAGGGGGTGCAGAGTTGTTGACATTTACATTTGATTCTGGAGGGTATGGGGAGCCAATTAAGTGACTGGCATAGTGGAGCAGTGGATGAGGAACGGTGGCAGACAAAAATTAATCTAGCTGCATTGTTGATGATGGATTGAAGTAGTGAAAGGCGGGAGGGGGGAGACCGGTTAGTAGGGAGTTGCAATAATTCAGGCAGGATAACACAAGGGAATGGATTAGTAACTTGGTGAGGAAAGGGCGGATTCGGGGTAGAGATGGGTGAGCTGGCCCCGGTAAGGCACAAGCCCATCCGAAACTTGCCTCCAGGATATAGGAAGAACTCGTGTATCCATACTGACAGACATGAGGATCAAATTTTAGCTGACTCTAATGCAGCTTGTTATCCTCCTCTTCTGGCAAACCAGGCTGAGATGAATGTGGAGGTAGCGCCGACAGCAGCTAAGCCATCTACAGAGATTTGTAATAAAAAAATGAGGATAATTGACTAAAGCCCTAGTTTGCCTGAGAGGTAACAATGGATAAAGATGTTCTCATTCTGCTTAAGAAATGGCTGGTAAATTATCTCCAATATTTCACAGAGGGGTATTTAGATTAATATTTCTAATTACCCACAGTCTAGTCAAAGTTTTGCAGTTCCTAAATGTTCTTAGTTGACACAATGCTTGCTAACAGCAACAATGTTTCAATAATCACTAAATTAGAAAAATACTTTCACATATAATCATGTGCTGTAAGTCATATAAATAATAAATTAAATCAAATTTGTCTTGGCTGAGATAAAACAGGTATGTGTTTGCCAGTGTTAGTTTAACATAAAATAGAAACATTGTTCCATAAATTGTGCCAGCACTAGTAGAGGCATAAATACGCTATAAGACCAAAAGTATGCGGACACCTGACCATCACAACTATATGAGCTTGTTGGACATCCCATTCCAAAACCATGGACATTAATATGGAGTTGGCTCTCCTTTTATGGCCAGCATTTCATTTTGTAGGAAGGCTTTCCAGCAGAATTTGGAGAGTATCTGAGGGAATTTGTGTCCATTCAACCAAAAGAGCATTTGTGAGGTCAGGCGCTAATGTTGGACAAGAAATCGGCATTCCAATTCATCCGAAAAGTGTTCAATGGGGTTGAGGTCAGGACTCTGTGCAGGCAACTTGAGTTCCTCCACACCAGACTCATCAAACCATGTACATATGGACCATGTCTTGTGCACAGAGGCATAGTCATGCTGGAACAGGAGCCTTCCCCATACTGGTGCCAAAATGTTGGAAGCATACTATTGTCTAAAAAGGCTTTGTATGCTGTAGTATTAACATCACTCTTCAATGGAACTAAACGTCCTAGCCCAAACCTTGATAAACCCCCCCAGACCATTATCTCTCCTTCACCAACCTATGCATTGCGGTTGATAGGGTTCTCCTGGCATCTGCCAAACCCAGATTTGTGCAAGATTCCACAGCTTCAGAGTTGAGTGGCAGACTGATTAAAAGTCACTCTAGCTGATTGGTAATGTGCAGCTGCTTGGCAATGGACACCGGTTTCATACGGCTCAGTATAGAACCATGTTGTAAGTGAGTATAGAGGACAGGGAAAGTGCTACAAGCTTCAGCACTTGAGGGCTGCAAGTGCAAGTGTGCATGGTCTACCACTTTGTGCCGTTATTACTCCTAGACACTTCCACTCCACAATAATAGCACAGTGGACTGGGGCAGATCTAGTTGGGCAGAAATTTCACAAACTGACTTGTGGCAAAGGTGGCATCCCCTGACAATGCCATGTTTAAAGTCATTGAGCTCTTCAGTACAACCCATTCTATTGCCATTGTTTGTTTATGTGTTTATTGTTTAAGCCTATGTGCTTGATTGTATACATCTGTTAGCAATGGATGTGGCTGAAACACAATAATTAGGAGGGGTATCCACATACCTGTGCATATAGTGCATGACTTGTTTAAACATTTCTTTAAACAGGTGAGCTTCAGGTGCACTTGTCTACTCACAATGCTTTCTGACATCCTAGATTGCAATGCCTGTAAAGCAGAGCATATTTGGGCCATGTGCAAAATATGTTTTCTGTGTACCAGGTGGCATATCTATAGTTTATACCTGTGTAAACATGTAAGCTGCAAACCTTTTTTGCATAAATTCAGCAGCAAACTGGCAAACACATTGTATGCAAAGCTTTTTTTTACCAAGGCCAACGCAACCCTATGAAGACATATCCCAATGTTTATCTACTAATGAAAGAAAGTTCAGTGGTGTAAACTATTATCTTCAAAATATGCTCCTCCTTTATTTCTCAAGTTTAAAAGGGTTATTTATATAGCTACATCAATCCTACAGAAGGTGAACGAAAAGGTTAATTAAGCTGGTCCTGTATGGGAGATGTAGTTCTGCCAGAAAGGACTCTTTATGTGTGGTATCCAGCAGAGATGAAACTAAGAGACAAAGGTCAAGAGGATGTGCATGCTGTGAATCAAGCTACAGTGTGGGATGTTGGTATCTATAGAAATAGAGTGATCCACACACCGAACTTTGTAGTTCAGAACTGGAAATCTGTCATTCTTGGAAACCAGGGCCATAATTATCTCATCAACTCATAGTTCTTCTCACTCCCATTACGGAAGCTACCTTAACCATCGACATCAATTTCATTCCTATTCCAACAAATAAATAAATAGTTTGGAGAACACATTGAAACTTATCGTTTATTGGTCATTTAAGATTAATATGATAACCAGACAACACACTAAAAACTCACATGGTTTGCAGTGTTATTTTTAATTAATTTATGTAATTATAGGCAACTTTATAATTGTAACAAATTATATCACGTTTACTCTGACATCTAAAATGTTGCCTAATAAACCTAGGAAACATCACTATATGTTATAAAGGGACAACTTTGCCCTTCCTACAGGAAAGTCTGGATGGAGTTGACCCCATGGCAGAATTTATAGCAGATATAGCAGACTTGAAATGTTCGACATAGCTACAAACTCCCAGGTTAATGAACAGGCTCTGTAGGGACCTACATCAAGGAAGATTTTGGGTGAGAGACCAGAAAGCTCAACTTAAATGGGGATACTTATAAAATATATACTACAGGTCTACATTAAAATCACTGCAGCCCTGCTGGAAACATTTTCCATAAGCATCCTCTGATAAAGGAGCCGTAAGAATACTGTTAAAAGATCCACCTAGTCACCCTAGTTTATGGGACTGATTGATGTGGGACAGCTGACAATATTTCCAAAACTGGTCAAACAGCTCCAACAGAAGGGTACAATGTCCCCTCATCAGCTGTCTTTACTGATTATGGTAGTATTGGAAACATTAACATACCAGTGCCTGTTTTATGGTGAAACAAGTAATGGCACATATGTAACCCAGGTTGCCACATGATCA
Organism: Spea multiplicata; assembly: GCA_009364415.1. Taxonomy (NCBI): domain Eukaryota; kingdom Metazoa; phylum Chordata; class Amphibia; order Anura; family Pelobatidae; genus Spea; species Spea multiplicata. The sequence goes on along the minus strand of VKOC01019658.1, from coordinate 36,034 downwards.
GGGCATAATCTGATGAAGTGATGCCCAACATATATGGTGTGCAGAATATGACGTAACATGATGCTACTAACCGAGTTTGATGATGTGGTGTCAGGTAATGGGAACACCAGGCTTTATTTAATTTATAAGCCTGTTTTGTGCTAGTTATACACATATTATTATGACTTTTGGGTCTGTGATGCTCATCAAATATTAAGAACTCCTAGAAAAGTGGCTCTTTGGGTGAGGAAGGAGGGACAGAGGGATTTGGGTCCCATAAGGAGACACTTGGGAGGTATGTATTTGTTAGGGACCTCATATACAATGGGCTCATCGCGGTGGTCTGCTCTGCGTGAAGTTTATTGTAACTCCCATACCTACAATAGCTGTTTGTAACCAAGGTCACACGTATTCTTGGGAATACGGTAACAGCTGATGCCATGTGACGTTCAGTGTTTTTGATTATTGTGACAACAGTCGAGGCTCCGACAGTGAGCCAGGTCAGGTCTAGTGAAGTGAATACGGTAACAGCTGAAGCGGTGTGGTGGAGCAGGAAAGATGTAGGCTGTCTCCGCCCCCCCTGGTGTATGCTCCGGAGTGCCATGCAATCCCAGTGCCTCTCTGTTCTGTACAGAGAAGTGCAGGAAGAGTGCAGCTCAGGGGTAAGCAGATAAGGGCTGTGTATGGGGCCTCTGCCCAGGTGTATTCGGTGCGTAGCACATACTCACACAACGACCGGTGCCTGGCCCCAAGCAAATCACAGAGGGGCAGAGGTTCCTGGAGGAACCCGGAAGCAAAAGTGAAGTGTAATAAGTCTCCGCAGATACTGCTGCATGGGCAGGAGAACACTAAGGATGGGGGATCAGCATGAAGAGCTGCATCAGAGGGGCACACGGGACGCCCACACTGCCAGCAGTGACGAAGGGGGAGAGGAGGAGGAAGAGGATGGAGGTAAAGCAGACGAGGTGTTTGTAGACCCTTTGATACTGCAAAATGTACGTGTTTTGGGGTCACCAGGTGACCCACAAGCTGAGGTCAACTCGGATGACCAGGATTTTGTGGCGATTGGTTCTACTGGAGACGTTGATAGAGGTGATGCACTAGAGTTACAGGAGGTAACCTCTCAGGAGACGGACATCATGGAATATGAGTCCAGATCTGAGAGGTTTGCAAGAACCCAGGGTATCACTGGTAGCGCAGGGGCCCCGAAGACCAAGAGGAGATGTAGCGTTCTTTGCACCGTTTACTGCGTGGAGAGTGAACTGTCGGGAGAGTCTCCCCCTGTGTACTCTGCTGATCAGAGTAATCTGCCAGATGTCCCTACAAGGAGCTCCGAGAGGGTAGCTTACGAGCTGCCCCTTTCCCCGACCAGCCTGGACCTGGATTTGTCACCTTACTTGATCAGCAGCTTGGCAGACCCAGGAAACAAGGTGTTGATGAACTGTCGGGTGTGTTTTGAGGACAGGTCCATCAAACCCCTTGTTTGCTGCAAGAAACCTGTTTGTGAGGAATGTCTGAAGAGATACTTGAGCTCCCAGGTAACATTTGTTTTTTTTCTGCTACTACTGTAGATCTCTGTAAGATATGATGTGCCTTGTCCAGGAAGCTAACACTCTTAACACTTACAGCTTATCACACTGTCCAGGTCTGTCCAGCCACTTGAGAGGTTGTGGTTGAGAGTTCTACTTCCTTGATCTTCTTGGTATCTTATCACTGCGAAGCAGCATGCTCGCCACCTACCACAAATGTGATCATTATTTTGATATTTCTAGGAGTTAGTGCAAAGTCATTGCAAGGACACAGTGTGCTGGACATGGAATGTGACCAACCTACAGCTGGTGTTACTATGATTATTAAAGTGCCAAGATGAACAAGTAGAAATGCATTGAATAAAAAAAAAAACTCCATTTCAGCCAACCATCAATGTATTAATTTGGAAAGATTATCCTACTTAACCATTTCAGTAGTAGGTGGATGACCAGGAGATCATAGCATTACTTTGTGGTATTTTGATCACCCTCTCCAGCAAATATCTGCTTTAACATGATATTTAAAAACACTCAACAAAAAAGACAAACAAAAAATATACAAGTCAAAATAAGGTGTTGTTTTCAGCTACCATCAGTTGATATCATGTTCGAATCAACCCCAAAATAATGTATCAGGCTTCTCCCATAATAATAATTTAAATAATAATGTTGCAAGTTCCATAAGCCTTGTTGGTCAGATCTTGTATATTACAGTGGGTTTAAGAGAACATCCACTTCCCTTGTGTCAATGGCTGGCTTTTGTGATATAGTCACTTCCTGTGTGACTGGTTGAAATGTATGCTCTTCTGCTTTGAAAACAACCTGTCCCAGACACAGAGCATGTTTTGTGATGAAGGCAATGAGGATGTGGGGAGTTATTTTTAACAACTACCCACATCCAACAAGCAGCCTGCAAACTACTTTGCTAGAAAGCCTGAATCTGATCTTCTTGGCACTGATACATTAATGACAAACCAGATCTACTGTAAACACTCCCAGGCAAAGCGGCAGACTTATGTTTTCTAACATTATGCCAAAACCATTCAGGTCAGTTTGTGTTTTTTCACCATTTCATTTTCTATTATCATACTTGGTTTCAGGAAGACAAAGGACTTTGTTAAAGTAGGTTAGGGGTATTTCTCCATCTGTGGCTAAAACAACAACTTCAACAATTCTGCATGAGGATTGTGCATGCTTGTTGGCTTACCCTTCTACAGGCCTTCATGATTTCATAATATAAGTATCACACAGAGTTATTTCAAGCCAATAAAAATTACATTAGGATTATATCAGTCCTATGTAAGGAAGAACCAACCCAGCGTTTATTTTGTGTGTTTTTCTCAATTTAAAACATTACAGAGTTAGTTGCTAAATAGTACATTAGGAAGGGTAGCAATATTATTTGTTTTTTTTTTTTATATTATGGATATTTTTTCTAATATTAAATATTTTTTTTTAGAAAGAAGAATAACTCACCAGTGTTTGTTCAAAATGCAACAATCCAGTAAATTGTGGCCTCAGAGATTTTACGTTATTATTTTTTTACTAGTAAAAACCAGTTGCTAAGGTTTTGCTACAGATATAACACATTTGAAACTGTAGGCAACATTAAATCAACAGGTAGATCTAGAGTTTTTTTTTGTTTTTGTTTTTAACATCATCTCTCAGAATCATCAGCCAACCAGTTCCCAACATATTTGTGGCTGAGACCCATGTAGGTCCCGGTGGCTGGAGGGACACGACATGTATTTCCCTGATGCGAATAAAGAGAGATCCTTGCTGAGGGAGCCAACAGCAATCTTCAGGTATTTGGTGTGATGACCATGTCAACATCAGGTACGCTATAATCCTATAACCTGGCAAAGTTTTATTAGCAACATACAAATAGACTTGGCTTTTGGGAACCTGGTTCCTTTTAACACACCGCTCCAGGAGCAGACACTAGTAACCGTCTAGGTGAAGCTGACCTGCTATAGTAATTGGTCTGTGTTTGCATGGATGCAGAATTCTTCTCTGGACTTTTACTTTACATGTTCCAATTAGGAAAAATCCATAACCTGTGGTGAGAACATGTCCATGCTTGTGTAACAATAAAAGTACACCAATTGTGTTTGAGACAAAGAATAACAGCAAAAACTGAGTACTGTCCAGTCCATAAGCGAAGCTCTCAGATTTCCTTTTTGTCTTCTTGTCAGGAAAGGAGAATTTATCACGCTTTGTAGCAAGTACGTTGAGGAAATTTGAATATAATTCCAGGGCCAACTTCCTGTTTTTTGTTTTTTTTTAACACGCTCCTCAAAGTTAATCCCCTAGTTCCTTACCTTGAAATACTATGCATCAATAATATGATGTGGGTTGTATTTCAAAAACTACTTTAGAGCAGGCCTTGTCTCTTAAATTATGAAGGTTGCCATTTGCCACCAGCTGTTCTGTAGGTCCCCAGACTAACCAATTTTTCAAGATAATGCTTATTGAGACAGTGAATTTAATTTTATTACTGTAAATTTGAAAAATCATATAACTCTGGAAGGATTAAAACCCTCAAGGACAGAAAGACACAGATGCTCCAGCTTAGGTTGACATCTGTTTTTGTTTACTGTTGTACCAATCACCACCAATAGTCCCTCTTGGATCTAGAAGGCCTATGATCCATTTCTCCAGTTAGACATTTTGATAGCCATTATATTTTATTCCAAGGCCTTGGACTGGGATCTCACAGTGAGATCAGTGTGGCTCGTGCATGATTCTTACTCTTAGACTTTCCCTTGGACCAATGTATTGTGTGGTTTGTGTGCTTGAGTCACAAATATAAAAAAGGAAGGGACAGATTGGAATGGTGAAGTTCCTGGCTATGGTGATGAGCTGGTTAGCCCAAAGATTTTCCTCGTTAGATCGGGATATTAACGACAGATAGCAGATAGCATTGTGATATATTACTTTTGGCTGCCAAAAAATGCACGTAGCTAATTTTAAATAGAAGTCTACACCGCAGTCTTCAAGATAAGCTCATATAGATTCTGTCTGTCAGACGTGAAATACTACTCTGCTGAATTTAACTAAATTCAGTACTAGAAACGTAATTTGTAGCACCGCTAAAAGCACAAACCCTTCTCAGAAATTTCTTAATAATGTAACTTTCTTTCTCTGTCATCATTTGTGCCGGGAACACTTAATTGTCATGAGACAACAAAGCAGGCATTGATGGGTTGTTGCCATAGGTACTGCGAAAGCTTAAAACTTTTTTGGTTGTGCTTATGTTATTAAACCTTCAGAGGAAAGAATATGATGACAGATCTACTAATTAATACTGCGGGGCACAATTAATGGTTTGTCTGAGTGGAACAGCACCTTAAAGCATACTAAAGGTCAAGTCTTAATTGGAAACTTAGGTTTGACAGATGTAACTAGGTTGGTCCTTGGCTTGTACACTAGCCCTGTTTGTTCAATTGGTTACCCAGAGTACTGATCTGGCTTGTAATAGCCTTTGTGCTTCAAAAGTGGCATCACTGGCTAATAAATAAGTGCTTTATTTAGTGCTAGTCATGTGTGTGTTTTTTTTTTTTAACCAAATGCTATAAAAGTGCAAATTAAATGGTGTTGATGTATTTATTAATGTATCCTTAACATCCTAAATGAATGTATCCCTAACATTTATGTTAGGTTGTTTTTTCCTTGTTTTACATGAGCAGATGCTTTAGGTGTTGCAAGGAGCAATGTTCTTGCTGGCTTTGAAATGATTTTTGGTTGTGTGTGTATGTGTATGTGTATATATATATATATATATATATATATATATATATATATATATATTGTACATACATTAACTGATCAACATAGAGATTCAAACGCTACACTATTAATGTACTTTGTATGTCTTGATTGAGGTTTTATTTGGAAACTGTCACTTATCATACCCCAATCTCCCTGGTGTAACCTCTATCCTAGTTCTTTGGGACCTTTTCATACTGTTTATTAAGTCTAGATGAGATTCGCATGTACAGTTATTACCTAAAATTATAGATCAATTTAAAGATAAAAACTAGTGTACTGCTTTGACATTTTTTTTGTTTTGAGTCTTGAGGTTTTTTTCTTGGAAGGGGACGCAGTGACCTATATCACCATCTTCATGTTGGTTTCCAAGAGTAATTTGTCTAATGACAGCCTTACCCCACCGTGAAGGGCTTTGCCTTTGAACTTGTGTGACCTTTATAAAAGTACCTTGGGGTGTTTACGTATGGCTGGTGGGAAATCATATGTACAATTATTCTTTCACAGAATTCTGTGCATTAATTACACATTTTGCACAAACTTGCCAACATTTGTAGGGGGCTTTAGCTACCCCCCCCCCAAAAAAACTAAAAAGTGGCACATGCATGTTCATTTACGCTCTTTGCTATGAAGCCCCTAAATAAGATCTTGTAAAACCAATTACCTTCAGAAGTTACATAATTAAATAAAGTCCATACAACTTCAAGGAGCTGGAGCACTTTTGCCTTGAAGAAGGTGGGGGGGAATCAGTGGCTAGATGTGCCAATCAGCCATAACATTATGACCACTGATAGGTGAAGTGACCCTCTAGATTGTAAGCTCCTTTGACCAGGGCCCTCCACACCTGTTGTTGTTTCAGTAAGTCAAATTGTTATGTTAAAATACTACTTGTTATGTCCTGTCTACCCATTGTACAGCGCTACGGAATTTTGATGGTGCTATATAAAACAATAAATAATAATAATAAGCTTGTTTATTATATACAAAAAAATTGGAACTCTAAAGCTCCACAATTCAACTCTCCTATTCATCGATTTATCACTTATTCACTCTTTGGAGCATGGTATGCAATGCACAAAACATGTCAGACTGTAATCAAACAGCCACCTGTTTAGTCTGCACTGTTAGCCATATTTGAGGACCAAAGTTCAGAGATTCTGGCATAATGCATGCAGTCGTTTAGAGATTGACTTTTTTCCCCAGATAGTTCACCTATACTTTTCTATGTTTATCCAAGTGATAAATGCGCACCTGGGAACTTCCCAACATAGGCTATCAAGAGCAGTCATTCTTCTGTGTGGCTTTGTGAAGAGGCATGACTAGCTGTACATAGGGGTGGGATGTGTGTAGGTGCAGGGCTAGCCACATACATCCTCTGGGTTGAAAGGGGACCAGGAGGGTAGGAAGTGTGCATGCCCAAATGTGGCTTCCCTGTCTGGAGAAGGAAGAAACTGACCCAGAGACTAGGAGAAGCAGGGTATCACCTGGAGACTCCAGGTCAATACATGGAGAATTCCCAGGTGTGGATATTTGCATTGATTTTTCAAAGTCCTTGAGGACTTCTATGGGAGCCACAGCTAATTTGTTTAATAGCTATTTTCTTAGGCTAGACTATTTGAACAAATTGTCAGCATTGAGACAAACCAGGGTTACATGACTCCAGTGATCCAGGCCAGAAATTATGTGTATCCTTCGTAGTAAAAAAGTAGTAGCTTAACAAGCTTGTACATGAGCCGCCAATGCGCAAATTGAGATTGTGGACTGTTTGCAGCTCTTGTTTTGTCTGACCACCAAAAAAAAAAGTTTTATTACAGGTGTGTAAATGGGGAAAAAGTGCTACTTGAATTAAGTTGATTTAATCTATAGTAGAGTAGTATTTCATGCATTTTTTTCTCAGAAAAAAATATTGATATGTAGCCTTTTTTAAATTACAACTAGATTATTTTATCTCTTTGGTATTTTGCACTAGAAAATGTTACGATAAAATAGACCTTGCCTATGAATCAGATATTGTATGTAATGCCTGGTATTCAGACCATCTTCAGGCATTGTATATCATTGACCTGCCTGGAATACATAAATCATGGATCGCCAATGCCACCTTTTTGTCCCAACTGATCCAGTCATTACAGTCTTTTGTTTACTCTATTCGATGGTGCCAGCCTTGGGCATAAGCCAAAGAAACCTGAGCTGTGTCCAAAATTTAAATTATACCATGTTTTGTTTTCACGGCTCATTTATGTCACCTAGGCCTTAAATACGTGCTATACTTTAAATTAGGGCAGTTGTAATAATTATTATTTTTACATCAGCATGTTAGTTTTAATATCTTGCATTTGTGCAATATAATTTGCTAATTGTCCCAGAGCCCAGGGTGATGTATGTACAGTTGCCTCTAAATCTCTTCACTTCATACTTTTTAGGGCGACACCGCCTTTTACTTACACATTCTAAATATAAACAAGTTTGATGTGTTTTTTTTTCTTCCGTACTAATTATATTGTCCCTGTTGAAATATATTTAGACTTGGTTAAAAAAAAATCCCAGGGATTTTCAGATCATTCTTGCTGTGAAAACCCATCTGTTAACTACTTTGAGAAGTTGAACCTTCTGAATACCACATAGAGCGGGTCCTTATTAACCCTTCTGGTTCTGAAAGTGACATGTTTTTTTTTTTAAACAGTCCCTAGCCGGAGAGAGTAATCTGTGATGCAAATAGCGTTGCTAGGGACCTGTGGAGCTCCATGAACCTTTAAGTACAAATCTCAGGGGTAGACAGCTGTTGTTCTGACTTTTATGGGGTTATTACCTGAGCTTGTTCTGCCAGAATTTCCACAGGCCCTTTTTACCTAAGTACAGCACAATGCTGCCCTGCTAAGCACTTTGTCATTCAAAGGTTCTAGCAGAACAGGTCTGGCTTGTGTCTCTGAGATAGCAGAGATCAGAAAACACATCGGAGGGTTATGTATAAAAGGCATACCTATTACCATAGCAACCAATAAAATCGTCCAGTCAGCAGGAAGCGTTGCTATGGTGATAAGACCAGTTTTCAGACTTTGCACCATATTGGTGAAATCTAAAGCTGATTCCCTTTAAGGATTGTGAATACTTACTTTTTTTAAATGTAGGTGAGTATATTAAATCAGATCTTTTACTATAGACTTGTGTTTTCAGAAACTGTATATAAAAGCCTTGATGTCGGGGTTCCATCAAGGCTGGTCTTAGCACCACCAGGCATCCCGAGCAGCTCTGGGGGCTTTGAGCACACAATAATTGTGTAAAAATATAATGCTGTCTAAAATGAAAAGAAATAAATAGGGGACATCAAAGAATACTATTGCCTGGGGTACCTTTTGGTCTAGGACCAGTCTTGGGCTTCGTCAAATACCGGTAATATGTTTACTGTTCTGTTTCAAAAACGTATCAACCTTCTTGTAATAAAAAGCCATGATAAGAAAAATGTATTGCCCACATATATATACCCCGAAAAGTAAGCACGGGAGACTTGTAGCAATAAATTGCGCATTGTATGGAATATAGTTTAGGCATTAAACACATCTACTATTCTTTTGTTTGTTGCAAACCAACATTGTCTGATTTGTATTTCACATTTTGTCTGTGACATTTGATGGCAGTTTGCAGATTAAATCAAAGGTTTATAGATAATCAGGTTATATTCCTTAGCATGTTGACATTGTACCCATTTAATGATGGACAAATGCAATGTAGTAATAATAATAATAATAATAATAACAACAACAAAAACATAACAAATGTAATCTCAGTGTGAGTTACTAATGGGTGTATTATTTGGTTCCCCAGATGATTCCTTTGTGACAGCATGAATTATGAAAAACTATTTCCTTGTTAACTGTTTTACAAATGCTTTGGTGCATTCTGCAGAATCCTCCCTTTACCCCTTTTCCCAACCATATGCATTTGCTCCTCCGAACCTCCAATCACTACCAGTCAGTTCCAGCACTGCCTTTGGGAATGCTGCTGTCGGGGGTCTCTGCAGACCCCTGTGCACATGCATGGAAAGTCCTTTCTTGTCACTGACTGACTGCTTCGAGACATGTCAGGTCATGGAGGAGGAGGTAAATTGCAGCAGTAGGACCACTATTGCTAGGCCAGATAAGTGCTTTATTTTTATACTATGTTTCATTTGGAAGAATGCATATTGAAGTATTCACATAGTACTTTTTCTATAGTATGATAAAAACCCAACTCTGGGGTCACAAGTATTATTATTCTTTCGTTGTTTGGAACAAGGTGTTTTCCTGATCCTTAGGTGTTTATCATAACATGACTGATGAAAAATCAAGGAAAGTTTTTTTATTTTTTATAAATAGCTACCTAATTGATAGACTCCTGGGTATATGGCTCTTACACATTGAGTGTGGATGAGCGGTTAATTATTAGGTCATGAGGCTTGTACAGACCTTTATAAATAATATGAATGATAACAAATATTGTTCTATGGAAAGGATAAACGCTAGATTGTATATCATCTATTGGATTGTTTTAACATAAGCCCACATTCATTTGTACTATGTTCATACATGTCCTATTTTAAATTATTTTCCGTTATTTCGTCTAATATTTTACAAACTATCCTCTTATTTAAGGTAATCATGACAAAAAAAACAGCACTGCTGATTGTTTTGAAGCAGAGGACAGGTGATGCTATTACAGCTACAGCTGTTAAAGCTTCAATGTTAAAAATAAATAAACACTGTGTCAAGGCAGTAGTTTAAATAATAAGATTGTAAGCGAACAACTACCGGTATTTCTACCCTGTAATTATCTGTAATAAAAGACTAGAATCTGTATAATAGGCTAGTTAGAGTATCTTAGATTGCTACCGCAAGGAAAATTTACACTGGCTCATTATACAAACATAAACATTTAAGGCTCTTTGGACAAGTTCTTAGACAATTCACTTAGAATAAGTTCAACAAGGAACGACATATGTACAGTAGTGTGAAAATGAAAGAAATAGAAAACGATGACTTCAAGTTATTGCTTTTAAACATGGTTCTACAAGCTATTGAATCATAAGGTGTACTTAGTTTTTCAGGCATGGCTTCTCCTTTTTGGCTTTATTATTGTTTATTTTTTGTTGAATAAATCATGATGCTGTGTAATACCGTATTTGCTCGATTATGAGACAAGGTTTTTTCCAGAGCAAATGCTCTGAAAAATACCCCTCGTCTTATAATCGGGGTCGTCTTATAATCAGACTTCAACTAGGTCTGACTATGAGACTAAGATCTGGATCCTCCTGTCTCCCCCCCCCCAACTTACCGGTGCTTCTGAGTCCCCGGTGCTTAGTCCGGGCAGTGTGTAGAGCTCTACGTGATTCGCGTAGACAACTTCCGCTGCAGCTGGCTGTCTGCATCCATCGCGCAGGTCTTCCCGGCTGTCAAAGATCACGGGAGCTCTACACGCTGCTCGGACTATGCACTATGAAGCTCAGGTAAGTTTGGAGGAGGGAGTGTTAAATGGGGGGGCATAAGGCATTTCTGGAGGCAGAGTGCTCTGTGAAATGCCTTTTAACCCCCCTTAATGCCACTCTGCCTCCAGAAATGCCTTTTAACCCTCTATATGCCACTGTGCCACCTGAAATGCCTTATACCTCCCTATATGCCAGTCTGCCTCATAATATGCCTTTTAACCCCCTAAATGCCAGAGTGGCACATAGGGGGTCAAAAGGCATATCATGGGGCACAGTGGCATTTAGAGGGTTAAAAGGCATATCATGGGGCACAGTGGCATATAGGGGGTATAAGGCATTTCTGGGGCAGAGTGGCAAGCCAGGGGGCAGATGTGCATAACTGGGGGCAGGTTGGAAAATAAAAGGAAATAGAAAACAAAAATTTTTTTTTCTCAATCATAGCTTTTATAAAAAAAAATAGTTTACATGAATTAACATTTACTAGTAAAACTTTTTTCCTATAGGGTCGTCTTATATTCAGGCTTTTTCTTTTTTTCATAAATGAATATTCAGATTTTGGGGGGTCGTCTTATAATCAGGCAAATAATCGAGCAAATACGGTATGTCGTGTGTTGTTCATCTGAGGTTGTGTTTACCTAAGTTTTAGACCTGATAAGGAACAGATGATAAAACCATAGAATTCAAAGAGGGTGTACTTTCTTTTTCAACTGTATATGATCGTTGGGTTGTGCAGTCATTAATAATATTAATGAGTCAAAGTTTAAAATTTCCACTGCAGAATTGGGGCAGTCTTTGCTTCACCAATGCCTTTGTTTTAGTAAAATAAGCAGCGTTTTACTTAGAAGCGTCGCACGTTAACTCTGACGACAGATACTGTCCATGCCCTGGGTGTAGTGCAAACTTTGAATGCATTCTTCTCTTTCTGGACCAGTCTGGTCACTCTGGCATGTTCACCTCGAATCGAAATAATTGGAGTCAAGTGGCTCTTTAGAATATTTTACACAGAAGCACTCCGACGGTTATGGCAGCTTCTGAGCAGAGGCCTAGAGGTAATGTAAGGAAGATTACTTTATGGAGAGGATGGTAGACAAGTGGATCAGCCTCTAAGCAGAAATGGGAATTTAAATATGCATGGGATAGGTGTATGGTCATCCTTCCCAACAACTCTCTCTTTTTGTGCAACCTGAGCCAGTGGGTTTCAAGTACATACAACGTACATCACTTCTAAGAAAACATTTATATATGTATTTAGTGTAGGATTGAGGAAAACTGAAAATCATGAGCAAATAATGTTTTGGTGACCAGTGGATACTTGGTATTAGTATTGGTAATACTATTCACAATAACCCAGGGCAGAAGTACACAGTACACACATAAAAGTATGTTAAAGGGAAGAATTAGACTCAGCACAATACGAAGAACTATTTGCTTCCTCATACTAGTAATTGTATTGTACGTGAGACAGTGGACTTTATTATTTTAACGTTGCTTACCTTCTCTCCCGTGTCAGATTACATTTGTATAATGTCAGTGGCCTTTGGAGACTGCATGGCGTTTACATTGCTCGATGACATAGTGTTTGCATATGGTTTTTACTTTAGTGACTCATCAAGAACAGATATACGCTTGCATCAGGCGGTAGACAAGGGCTTTAATTCCCACAAGTTAGTCTTTACAAAATAGCCTTTGATCTGGGATTTGATTTTGGTCTTGTCTAAGAGACAATATCAAATAAAAGTTATTGTGACAAGTGCAATCCATTTGTTGAGTAGGTTTGTCAAGTGATATCTAAGGTATCACCCCAACACCGTGAAAAACCATTTCGTTTGGTGAATTTCCATCATTGCCAATATACCAGGTGTAGTTCTATGCAGTATTGCTAATAGAGTTAGACTTTTAGAATGATGACTCATGCTGTCAAACTTTATATGTTTTACAGCTAAAATACTTTTTAAAATATAAAGGCTGGTTATTGAATTAAGAATACCTGTTTTCACTAGCTTAATATCTTGACCGTTTGCTTAAATTGCCTAAAAAAAAAACCTCAATGACGTTTTAGAAAGGTAGAATTTGACGGCAGAAAAATTTGCTCTGTGTAGTCTTCTCTTTTCAACTGATGTACAGACCTTTGTCAGTCTTTGGTCTCGTCTTAGATTCAGAATAGCTTTACACCTATCCCATGAATGTTTTTAATTTCACTGTTTTAGCCTCTACCACTTCAGCCAAGGGGCTGATCCACTTACCTACCACCCTCGCATTACCTCTGACCCTCTAGTTTTAGATTATGACCTTTTGATTTTAAAATTTCTGCCCCTAAACTTCTTTCATGTACACTGTTGAATCCCTTCACTATTTAAACATTTCTATCACATCCCCTTTCTTTGATAATTTTTTGTTAGGTTTAGGTTGTAGGTGTCAGCCTTGCTGGTAGCCCTTTTGTCTGAGGACACCTGGCATGGAAATCCATTTTTCGCAATGGATGGTTCTCATTTAGCCAACCTTATGTGGGGTGTAAAATATAAATATAAAAATGTACTCCCAATAGTCAGGTAGCCATGGCTTTGAAAATCTATTGCTGAGACAGTTTACAGTCCCTTAAAATGTCTCCGGACGCTTCTTAACTATATATATATATACCGGTACTACAATTTTCCGCCATTGCTTTGACCAGGGGTTGGCTGGCTGTGAATCAGTGGTGTAGTCTTTGTACCAAACCTATATCCGTGTACCACTAGGTAAAAGAGCAGATTAGTACAATAACATCCTTTCTCGATAGTGCTTGTTTGTCTTTCTGGCTTTAGTATTCTTCAATGCTAATAAATCCTGTATGTGTTCACCTAGGTCATCCACTTTACAGTAGCATCAGTCAGTTAAAAGTATACACATTCAGTTAAGCTAATTAAAAGCTTCTTCCATTATAAATAGTGCAAGCTCAATATTTCACTTTTTTCATAGTAAAAATCCCTACAGCTTGTTAAAGATGATTGAATTTTAAAGTTTTGCCTGTCTTACTACCTCAGTAAAAGTCCAATTTTGTTTGAGATTGCTATTGAGAAACAACTGGACTTTTGGGTCTGTTCACTAATAAGTTTGTGTGATCAGTCGTCATAAGAGTTAAACATCCTTGACCAGACTCGACCGCAGTCCTATGCGAGGGCATGCAACTTTAAATTTTGCAAGGGCAGCGATTCTAACTAGCAGGTTGATGAACCTGGTTAATGAGTGGTAATGCAGGTTGGCTTTAATGAATTAGCGAGTTGGACATTTGCAAACTCTTATTTTAAGACAACTTGTAAGCAACCTACACTTCTGGATTCTGGTATTCTGTTTTTTTACATTTTACAGATTACTTTATTACATTAAGAATTCCTTAGACAAATAGAAGTCTTACAACACTTATCATAAACACGTAACAAAAGAGGTGAATCAGTTAGTTATACATTCTACATATTGCAGGGCAGTGGTTTACATGTGCTGGCCAGCAACATGTGAAATGTATAGTATATGTGGGCCTGAAACAAATGGCCAATACTGTAACCCTACATACAGAGCACTTGTGCGTATGCCATGCAGACTCGTGACATAATAAATAACACATACATAGTAGAGTGAGCATGTTTACGGATCAACTTTTTAGTAATAGCATAATTGTGTGTAAAAAAAAAAAAATATATATACCAGTATATATTTTATAACACCGGGTATTTATTCATGGTCGGTCCCAGGCTAGTTTGTACCCAAACAAGAAGCATTCTGGAGTAGGATTTGTTTAAAAGCAAGAACTCTATCCAGGCTGCTTGTGGTTCTGTGTTTGTGTCACATAGACTCCAACTCTTCTGCCATTACTTTGCAAACTTTACAAAAGGGGGCTGCCAATACACATATCAAAATGATTTAAAGTAATAATCATATGTATATATTATATACATAAAATCATATAAGTGATAATACATAGAGGCAGAGGGGTCCTGGCAATGAGATCAGCTTCCTGAAGCCAAGATTGGCTCAGCAAATTTTGTTATTCTAAAATGCAATGTCAGCTCAATTTTACTTATTATAGCTGTCTTGCTGAAAAATTGGTTCATATTATCATCCTGTAGTTAGCTTGGTCCTCTTGATTAAACTTTGCTAAACATACCATTTATTAATGAGACGGGAGCTGAAGTGTAATATGAAGAATGTTTGTTTTTTATTTTTATGACCTCGGTTATAAATGGCATGTCAATTCTTATCTTACAAAAGGTGTCAAAAATGTAAGTTTTTGATGATATGTCAATCTAGCCACAACTAATTCCATATAATGGATGAAATGCTGCTTGGAGACGTTTGGATCTTACTCACTGCCATCCATAAATAATGTGTTATGGACTTTTTTTTACTCAGAACTATTTCAGACTTTCATCTCTAACAAGCAGGTGAAAAATACTAAAAACAACCAGATTTATGGTTTAATCTATCCTCCGCCAGATAAATCTCTAATTGCATTGTATAAATGAATAAACAATAACAATTAAAGGCTTATTGAATTTAGGGACACTTTGATGATGGAATATGAGACTAACCTCATTAAGAACCTGTAACAGGGCATCTTTTAGGATCCCATCAGAAGAGAACAGGTGGATCCCGCAGGGTATGTCTTTCAGATATATGGTAAGTAAAAAGCCATCTATGCATATCTGAAGAATAACACTGAATGTGCATTGTTGAAGCTTCTTGATGGCAAGGTTTGTGAGACTGTAGTTGTAGCAGAATCTCTAGTGCACCCATGTACTCATGATGGCTCTATTACCTCAGGGCTGACCAGTGACCACCTGGCAGAGCCTTCCTGCAATCGCTGGGCATCCACACATGACAGCTATTATCCCACAACAAGATTATCTTACTTTCAAAGCCTCGACTTTCCCACATCCCCTTTTGCAGATAATTAAGCTCCTGATAATAATGATCACTACCGGTTCCAGTATTCTCAGATCCTGAGTTCATTTGGTTCCTGTGTACCTATGCTATGGTGTTCTGGTGTTCCTTGGTCCCGGTGCTTCTGCATATCTGACTATGTTTCGTGACTTGCCTATATTGTTCCTGAACTACTGGTTTCCTGACTATGGGTTGTCTGACCTTCTGATGTCTATGTACCAAACACCAGCCTTTGAGTATTCTACTTCAGGGCGGCAGATCGCCATGCTTCCTGGCAGCCAGGGTTTTGGTGGGCTGCCATCATTAATTCATCATTCCTGCGGGGGGCATGGTGTAACGGGTGCCATGAGGTGCCATGAAGGCACGTTACATGGCTGAGTTCCTTACGGCACTCGCGTCACCCTAGCTCTGCAGGAAAGCACAGGGTACCGGTTTCACAATAACAGAAGATAGGGAACGGTCTGATCTCCACGAGGTGAGAGGGGAGGGAGGAGAATAGTGTATGTGAGTGTGTGTGCACCATAGTGTCAGAGTCAGTATGTATATGTATAGTGCTGGAATCAGTTTGTGTATGTGTATACTGTAGTGTCAGAGGTAGTGTGTGTATATGTATTGTATAGTATAGTGCACGACTCTGTATGTGTATATTATAGTATCAGTGTGTAAATGTATAGCGCCAGAGTCTACTGTATTGTAGAGTTACAGTATTAGCTAATAATGGTATTAGCATGAGTGTGTGTGTGCATCAGCATATAGTGTTAGTGTGTGTATTAGTGTATGGTGTTAGCATTTGTGTACATGAGCGTAGAATGTTAGCGTGTGTGCAAGTGTATGGTGTTAGTGTTTGTGAGCATAAGATGTTAATGTCTGACTGTAACTGTATGGTGTTAGACTGATTAAATGTATGTTAGTTTATGAAAAGGCTTGACAAACCCTAGACCCCAGGAAAATACATTCTTGGAGAAGAAAACAAGCTGGCTCATAACTTTTTTGACTTGCTCCTGAATCCAGACCAAATTTGTCAACCCCTGGTCTACTTGCTCTCACGCACTTAGGCCGATGGATTAGATCCGAGTGTACTGCCTTGGTGGGTATTAGGGTGGTCATTGTTTCTGTAGCTTAGAAAAAAGGAACACCAAGAATGGAGAACTGAAGTAAAAATTCTATGCATATATTTATATAGCGCTTGATATTATACATAATATTTTTTTCTTTTTTTGTAATATGATAGTCCTCCCCCTTGAACAAGACACTTGGTTCAGGATTTTGAAAGGTTGGATTAAATAACCTTTATTGTTGTTTTTAATTTATAAATGGGTCAGTCCAAGATTCTCCACTTGACAGGTGGCATACAGTGACATTTGCTCCTTGTAAGGATAGGGTTGCTCTTTCAGCACAGCCTGCAAGGTCACAAAGTCTTACAAAGCAAAAAAGCAAGCCACTTTTCAGATGATTTCAATCACTACTAAACACACCTGGTGTGTCTTTGGTCCCATTAAGCAAACCACAAGTGTCTAAAGGGATCAGTAACATGAGCCTTCCGATGACAGAACAAAAGACAGGTGTGGCTGGAAGATATCTCTTGTCTGAATATACTTTGTCACATTTGGCATCACATTTGTTACAGAAAAGGTGTATTTGTGCATAAAATCAGATCTGACAGCCATTTATTATAAATAGCAGTAGATTCCCCTTAACTATTTCTCTTTCCTTTTCCAGTACATGCTTGATGTGCTTCCAAAGCAGTTCAGATCCAACCAAAGGTTAAAAATTGATTTATTAGGAATAATTACCATACACATTATAAAAACAGAAAGTTAAGATGGCTGTCCACATGGTATACATATGGTAGGCTCATGATGCACATATATTGGTTAGTTCAGTCATTACACTGTTATTCACACGTGTGAATAGTGCGTGTATCAAGTACCACACTCCCTCCACAGGACCCCAGCAGGGTAAATGATGGGGAGAACTATAGTGAGAAAGGGGAGAGATAGTAAGTAAGAAAATGGAGAGACAAAGAGAAAGATATAAGGGAGCGATAATGAGGAAAAAGAAAGATGGAAACAAGGTGGAGATAATGAGAAAGAGGAGAGATGGTAAGAAAGTTGCAGTGAAAACAAGAAAGGGGAGAGGAAAAGTGAAAGGAGATAGATCAGAGATAAAGAGAAAAGGGAGAGATGAGATAATAAGAGATAGATATGGGTTAATAAGAAGGTAGAGATGAAGAGAAAAGGGAGAGATTAGATAATAAGAGATAGATATGGGTTAATAAGAAGGCAGAGATGAAGAGAAATGGGAGAGATGAGATAAAGAAAAATAAGAGCTAACTAGTAAGAGGGGATCAAAGAAAAGGAGCTATGGAGAAAATAGAGGGGGGGGATAAAGAGAATGAGCAGGAGAGATAAACAGAAAGAGAAGCAATAAACCGAAGGGTGAGGGATAGGGAAAAAGGGTGAGATAAAGAGGAGGAGAAAGATGGGGAGAGATAAAGAGGATATATAATGAGAAGGGATCAAAGAGGGAGAAATAAAGAAAGAGAGGGAGAAAGGGGAGAGATCGGAGGAGATCTGACTGCTGGGGTAACTCCTATGTGTGCAATGTGGGTGCTGAGCAGTTTTGTGGATGCAATCCCGGGCCTGTGTGCCCAATCGGGGCGCTGGGTAAGTATCCTCCAAATAAACACATGATTTCCACAGTCTTATGATAGCAAGTACATTGCTAATATTTACCTTTCTAACAAGTTTACTACTTCTGCTAAGAGATGGTTTTACTTGTCATTCGAGTGAGGAGGCTTTTGTTCTTCAATGGAAGGTCATAACTTCAGACATACTTGATAGTTTGCTACATTTTGTGTTTAGCAACCTTAGGCTTCCTTAATCATATTTGTAAAA
This sequence comes from Spea multiplicata, assembly GCA_009364415.1. Classification (NCBI taxonomy): domain Eukaryota; kingdom Metazoa; phylum Chordata; class Amphibia; order Anura; family Pelobatidae; genus Spea; species Spea multiplicata. The sequence continues at coordinate 17,489 of VKOC01019658.1, read as the reverse complement.
CCATGTGATTGGGAAAAGTTAAAAAGTATGCAGAGCTTTATTCTGTACCCCATGAATTACAGTGACATGAAAAAGTAATTTTCACTGACAGCTCCACCAAAGAAGGCATACGTATTAAGGTGCTCTTTGACCGCTTTCATATGCATTCTTTAAAAAGTAAATAAGTAAGTAAATACAGCTCTTACCTGATGTTGAAACAATTTAGTCCCTGGTGATGTATTGTGAAGAAGAGGGATTTGTGGTTCTAGGTTCGCTGCTCCCCATGCAGCTTATCACTACATAGGAACAGAATGTGCTGAGTTATGCCACCAAAATGGACGTAACAATGCATGGTAAGAAGGTGAAGAGAGAGCCATTGTAGCTGAAGCTCATTTCCTTACTTTTCTGTAGATCTTCTTCAAGAGAAAAGGATCACAACAGCCACGGCCTTCACTTACACAATAGAAACACAGAAGCTTAGTTTGACAACACATAGGAACTATTGGGCCCATCTAGTCTGCTGTGAAGATGCAGAACTTAGTCAACCCTTGGTCTTGTCTTGTATTCAGGATAAAGTAATGCCTATCCCATGCAAGCTTAAATTCCCTTGCAGTATTAACTAAAACCACTTATGCTGGGAGACGGTTCTACTTCTTGGTACCGTAAATTAAAACTCGCCTTACACCAATACCGTGCATCTATTGACTGAGGAGATCTATATTTCCTAGACAACTAAATATGTATACAGCAGGTACAATGTGTGTCTGTTTAATTTTCATAATATATTTCGACCAGTGCATGACTGGATCTTCACCTCTAGGGCCCTGCGTGTTCTTTTTCATTGACACGTTGGCACAAAACAGTGGGGGGGCTGAAGGAAGCATGACATCAGTGGGGATGGTGTGGAGGAATCTGAGAAGGAAGTCTGTCTCCCAGCTAGAAGGGAAAGCCCAGCATGAAGCTGGAGTCAGTTTTACATGCTAAGACAAACAAACGCAAAATAAGGAACAAAGTATTTTAAATGAACGTATCTCCGACTTTAAATGAAAAATACAATCAGACACTCCCATTGATAAAAAAAGAAAAGATGTTGAATCTCGCACAAATCCAATTTGTGATGGCTGCTACGCCTGTTCTCTGAATTTCTTCTGTTAAATATAATTTTCTGTGTGATGGTGCATCCTGCGTGCATGACTCAGAAGATGGGAACTAGATGATGACTCAGATTCAAGCATGTGATCGTCACTATTGGCAATTAACGTCAGTGGTGTAGTTAAGACCTTCTGCATCATAGAGCAGTTCCATGCAGTAGCCTGCTGAGACCCATTATTAGTTAATAAAGCATGACCTGTTGACTTATTATTAACCGTTCATGGCTTCCCCTGGCTACTTTTGGAATATGACTATATTTCCAAGGTTATTACAAAAATACATTTAGATTTGTATGCTCATTTGAGCAGGGTCCATGTCCGTTTTGGTTTCTTTAAGTTCAAATTGCTGTGTGATGTGCTACTTGCTGTGGCCTGTTCGCCTGTTTGCCTGTTCTACAGTGCCGCAGGATATGATGGCACTATATGCTTCTGTTTTGTATTATTTGTGAACATATTAATAAGTCTGCACTCAAAACTGTTTAGTTTTACTTTAAAATTAACCCTATCAGTAGCTGAGGGCTGAGCAATGACAAGCCAACTTTTTTCTTGTCTTCTTGATATTTTGATATTGTGTGGCATTGCTTGAACTTAACCCTTATTTAAACAAGTTGCACTCCCGTTCTGCCACTGGGAATAGCATTAGGGAATGGGTGGTTTTGTGATATTTAAGTTATAACATCATTTTTAGAATACTCTGAAATGGTTAGAATATGATAGCTACACGGTGGGTTTAAGGGTACAAAGTAGCTTATCGATTAGCGACACAAAAGGGTAATTGTATACCTTTAATGAAGGCATGTTAAAACGCTGGCAGATACCCAGGACTTTTGAATGTGTGCATCATTTCATGTTGAAATGCTGCCCAGTTCTCACATAAACAGGGACAGTGTCTGCCTTAATCATCCCTGGGAAAAAAATGCATGATTTGCAAAACATTGCTTCAAGGCTTAGCGTGCTCTGGACAGTGAATAAATTCTGTGGTTGCAAATCTTTTCCTACTTTGACTTTACATATATCCAGTCCAACTTTCCACTAGATATTAGAACTATACATTGCAATAGTACACCATGATTTATTCGTATTATTTACTTCTATAAATGATACTAATTTATGTAATGCCTTTGAGGTCTCTTTAGATAGAAAAAAAGAAATCTTAATACATGTAAACTTTGTGTGATGAGATGCATCATATTATAGATAGTATAGTAGTAGTAAGTTAGCAATATGTTCACATACGCCTTCAAGGTGTCTTTCCAGTGAATATATACCACTGTTTGGTACCACTGTCATCTTCAGGAGGCTACCGAGTTCAGTGCTGGCGACTGCATTAGGACTGGTCCTAGATCTTGTAGAGCCTTATAAAGTTGCCTACTAAAATAGTAGAGAACCTAGCAGGAGTTCTGCCCAACAGTCACCTAGGTGGCCTATATGGAGTGTGGCCTTCTTGGGGGTGTGGCTATATTGAGGGGGAGGGCAAGCTGTATGTGGGGGTAGGGCTAAGCACTTATATCTGTCTGAGCGTTCACCACCATCTTCAGTAAATAAGGAGCATTTCACATTAACCCCTTAATGACAAAACCCGTACATGCTCAAAATGCATTGTTTTCAATGGGTTTAGGGGCCGGCCATTGTCCTTAAGGGGTTAAAACAAGGCTGAGGTACGCTTAGGAAATAAAGAACACACAGATTGTTTCACTAATCACTTTCGTAAATAAACAACCACTAATGGCTGTGCTCTTGCCTTCCTGTTACAATAATGTTCTATTTTACATCATAGTACTACATTATATTAAATATAATAACATATCTATAATATTCTATAGTAAAGTAAAAAAAAATCTTCTGAAGTTAACCTGCACAAAAAGCAAGAAGAAAATGTACGCTCTTAGCCCTAAATCTGGTATTCTAAGACGTGCGATCCTTTGTGTGCTTTGGGTGGGGCAGCAATGATTGTTTTTATCCATTTAAAGGAGGTACTGTACTGTCATATCTGTGAATCTAGATCAGTTCTAGGTTAATGATGCCAACAGAATTCCTTGTCTCTTCTATTTATGGGCATCGACGATTCATTATTAGATCCCTTTCTCAGATACAAATGTTCCAAAATACCTTAGGTTGTTCATCAAGTCTTTCTTGCAGCTGCCAGAAGAAGTGTTGTGTTTTAAACATTGGCATATGTATTCCTCTCATCTGATCGTGTGTTCGCATATAACAATAATTAAAGATTAAACATACCGGTATATGTCAGCTCTTTATCTTGCTTCTTATGCATCAAGTTGCTTTCAATAACTCTGATCTGATCACTGCTTTGTATGGTGTTTACATTTTGTGTCCTAAGCTTAATGCTTGAAGCCTTTTTCTAAAATTGACACTAATGTTAATTGTCCATTAGCTTTTCTATGAACCAGCGCAGAGATTTGACATTTACAAAAAGAGATTTTCCACTGTTGATGTAAGTGGCGTTCAAGAAACACACTTTCAGCTCTCTCTGGTATAATCTTGCTTTATGCTTCTTACAAAATCTTTGTGCATCGTGTATTTTGTCTAACTTATTCTAAGGCTCACTCCGAGGATTCGTCAGCCATGGTGTGCGTAGTAAAGAATGTGTTTGCACGGTACTAGGAAGGCTCTCAAACCCACACTCCTCTGCTCTGCAGGCCATCTATATGTTGATTCAATATACAACTCGGATTCTAAGCTTTGCCAAGTTTAGGTAAGGCTCTGCTGAGAACCTTAAAGGAACTGCTACTCATATTTGTTATTCTAATTCAGCCCACTGAAGTCCTCCTTTCTACAAGTGCTATATATAGTTTGTTGGCGAAAACCTTAATTCTTCTTAACACCAGCATTCTGGCCTAGGTGTTTATGGCAATGCCATGGACATGCAGTAGAGAGATCCACTGGAAACATATGCATGTGTGCTCCCAGTACGTGTTTACTTGGAGTGTTGGTGTGCAGATACCCAACACTACGGGCACATTGAGTTTATTGACTGACCCAGTATGGTCAATAGGCAGTCATCACCACCATCCAAACTAGGGCTGAAATAACTAATCGATAAAATCAATAATAATCGATAATGAAAATCGTTGTCAACGGTTTTCATTATTGATTAGTCGAATCGATTTTTATCGATTATAAAAAGAGGTTTTTTTCAGAGCAAATGCTCTGAAAAACTCCTCTCCTTATATAATCCGACCTCAAACAGAGATCGGATTATAACGCTGTAGGGGACCTGGATTCCCCTCACTGTCGGCCGGTGGGTGTCCGTGCGATGCACACAGACAACTTCCGCCTCTCCCCTCCACTTCCATACACCCCTCTGACTCCTCCCCCCTCCCATGCATCACTCTGCCTCTCTCTGGGCTCCCTGTGTGTTTTGTGAACCTCCGTTACTGACTCAGCGTAAGTGAAGTAACGGAGGCTGTCTGTGCACATCGTGCAGACCCCCACCGGCTGACAGAGAGGATGATCTCTGCAGGAGACCTCGATTCTCTGTCAGCCGGTGGGGGTCTGCACGATGCAGATAATCAGTATCTGTGACAACTATTGCAGTTATTAGACTACCATGCCAAATGTGAAAAAAATTACATTTCAAAAACGTGATGCATGCCTTGCAATATTTGCCCTATACTGGTCAAAATAGATAAAAATCCTGGCCATGTTGGGTGTTTTCCAAATCAGGACAACTTAATGAATATATTTGGGATATTTTTTTCCCATTGGTTCAATGTGTGTACAATTTGTATGTATACAAAACTGTAAAAAAATGCGTTTTTTTCATTTTTTCCCCAGTTTTTCCAGTTTATTTCAAACAAAACAATGTACTACCCAGCTTAATATGGTTTCAAATGAAAGCCCTACTTGTGCTGAAAAAAAACAATATATGATTTGTGTGGGTGCACCAATTGATAAGAGAGAAATTACAGTTGAAGAAAGACATGACAAAAACGGCTCCGGTCCTTTAGCGACACCCTATCTTAAAAATCCCGGTCCTGAAGGGGTTAAAACCTAGTTTGAGAAACACTGTTTGGGTTCTTGTAGCTTTTATTATTATGTAAGTAAAATAAGAAGGTGAATAGAGAGAGACCATTACAATAAAGAGATGAAAGTGTAAATTGTACATTTTTTACTACACTATTTTAAATAATTTTTTTAAATTTTTTATCCGATTAATCAAAAAATAATCGTTAGTTGCAGCCCTACTGTCCTGTACCTCTATCCCACTATCCTCCCCACCTCTACCCGCGAGAGAGCTTGCTCAGTGAGCAGCAGACCCCTCTCCAAGTTGTCAATAGATCTCAGTGTTGCCAGTTGCTCCTCTAGACCCAGGATTTGTGCTTCCAAATGAGCACCCCCCACACATCTCGCACAACAATATGCACCCTCGAAGTGCTGCTCAAGATGTACACCTGACCGCATTGTCAAACATGGAGGACATCTTGGTAATGGGGATAGCTCAAATAACTGGCAAAAACAGACAGTAAGATGCAAAATATAGATAACTATATTATATGGAATCACAAGGATTTATACTTTACCCTCCTTCTTGCTTTTTAACTCCTTCTTTGCTTGTAACTCCTCCCCAGCTTAGGATTCGCTTGTGTGTCCAAGCTAAATGCAACTGCAAAAGCCAAGCAAAACTCAGAGAAGGTTACTTAATTAGCAACACACCTGAAATAGCCCTTACCACCTTTTTTTTTTCTTTTTTCCCCAACAAGACTTTACACTGAACACCACACAAACAAACAGTGCTCCCCTTGCAATAGATATAAATACCGTATTTGCTCGATTATAAGACGACCCCCCAAAATCTGAATATTAACTTAGGGAAAAAAAAAAGAAAGGAGATTCGCCCCAGCTCAGGATTCGCTTGTGTCCAAGCTAAATGCAACTGCAACCCATACACCACTCTCTGTTGCAGAGAAGGTTACTTAATTAGCAACACACCTGAAATAGCCCTTCCCCCCCTTCCCCCCCCCCAACAAGACTTTACACTGAACACCACACAAACAGTGCTCCCCTTGCAATAGATATAAATATACTCTCCTTATTTGCTTGTAACTCCTCACTTAGAGATGTCACTTAGGAGATTCGCCCCAACATTCTTGGAGGGAAGTTCCCTGGATTTGAACAGTTACTATGACAGTTCTTTCTGCTGGACTATAACCACCAGCATTGCTCCCTTGTTAGCTTTCTGTCTGAGTTCCTGATTGCAGTTTTCCTTCTTGTGTGATGCTGCAAAGTTTTTATAATAGATGCCATCCTTTGCACTCAACTTAACCCCTTAATGACAAGACTGTTTCTTACTCATAGTAAACTGTGGGACAATGGTTCTTTTAATATTTTTCAGTGTTGCTGTTTAGCTGTAATTTTCTTTCTCATTTTGTGCACCCATACGTTGTATATTGTTTTTTTCAGGACAAACATGTCTTTAGATACCATTATTTTTATCATATCTAATTTTCTATAACAAATTATAAAATATGGTGATTTTTAGTTAAAACTGAGTTTTAAAAAAAAAACAAAAAAAAATCTTTTACTCATCTGCAAAAACTAATGAAAAAACGGCTCCTGCTCCTTACTAGACGACAATAGCTTTTATAGCCTATCCATTGACCAATTTTGACTATATTTTTATCTGGCACCACGATGTCCACCCGCAGGGGCGGAACACCGGGGCTTTCCTCCGAGATGCCGGACTTTTTTAAGAAGAAAGACGCCACGCGGGGTGAGAGCCTAGTGGGAGCGGACGAGACAGGCACCAGCACCTGCAGCGATATCGCGGATCTCAAGGCCTGCATGCTCTCGGTGAAACAAGAGGTGCAGGCGGATCTCAAGGCAGGGCTGACGGCCATCTCAGCCGATATTGCTGCTCAGTTGGAAACCGCAGTTGATACCCTTACCGCCGCGCAACGGGATTGTGACGCGGCCGTTGCGCGTTTAGAAGCCACGTGCGCAGACCTAAGACGCCATGGTGGACATGGACAACCGTTCCAGACGCTCCAACTTGCGGGTCAGGGGCATTCCGGAATCCCTACCTGATTTCCGCTCGTTTATCCTCCGCTACTTGTGCCCGATGAGGAGCTGCGCTTGGAGCGGGTCCTCAGGGCTCTGCAACTGAAACCTGGTTCTGGGGAACCCCCCAGGGACATTGTTTTGAAGTGCCACTATTTTACTACGAAGGAGGCAATCCTGCGCGCCACGCGGAATGTTTCCCCTGAGCTGGATGCCGTCACCCCGGTGTGGTATGCGGATCTCGCCCTCTCTACCCTTTATAAACGCTGGGCTTTGAAGCCCCTCATTGATTTTCTGCGGGAACACGGGATCCCGTACCAATGGGGCTTCCCCTTTAAGCTTCTGGTGCAAAAGGGTGGTCTGCTCTTGCAGCTCCGGGAATTGGAAGACGCCGGGCCCTTCCTGCGCCGCCTTGGACTGCAGCCGCCTATCACCATGGATCGACGATCCTCAGAGAGTACCCCCTCACCTTGTCGCAGTGGACGCCCGCCACAAGCCTCGACACCTCCACGGTCTTTACCCACCCTGGCGGACGGCCCCGATGTAGCGCAGGATCGGGACTGAACTCAGCATGCCGTCCGGGTCCCTGAGGGGACGGGTCTCCGGGAGTGCGCCGGACTCTACTAGTGACTACCTTTGACACCTGGGCAGAGGACAGTTTTATCGTCGAGTGCCTTTTCTTTCATTTTTGCCATTCGTTTTATTATTTATTTTTTTGGGACTTTTGCTATGTTTTCTATTTTGTGTGTATTTTATTCCCGGTTTAATGTGGCCCTCCCGGTTTCATTCGCCACACCTATACCACGGCTGCTCCCTTGTATACCGGCTGCTTCCGGGGTTTGGGTGCTCATACTTGTGTGCCATTTTTGATGCTCTCTCCTGCACTTCATGTCACATTTTGTTTTGATGACCGGGGGACATTGGTTCCGCTCCAACCTATCGCACTCACATGTACATATATCTCTTTATTTGTGTGGGTTTTTTTTTTCCACATGTCACTTGTCTCCCTAAGTGCCTATGTGGCCGCTACTCCTGCTGCCTCTTTTTATACCTGGTGGATATATATGGCTTGTGTTGTCCCCTTGTGAGACCAGTATTTTTCTGATTATAATAAAATAACCAAGGAGCGCATATACATGAGGAGAAAAACAAAAACAACACTAATAGTGCAATATGTATATAAAGATGAAAAATAAAAAAGGTGTAAGGTCCACTCACAAACTTGTTGGATAAATCAGGCTCATCCAAATGGACAAATACATGCAAAAAATGTGATTTCTTCTCCTGAGGAAGCCAGTATAGCACTGGCGAAACGCGTTGAGAGAGCCGACAACATTATTTCGAGAGAGGACCTTATATCAGTGGGTGCTGGGATTTCGTTTTCTTTTGCGCTTTTGCACACTTGTGATAGAGTTGTGCCTGCAATAACTAACTTTGAAGATATTTTTTTTTTTCTCCTCATGTATATGCGCTCCTTGGTTATTTTATTGCATTGCTGAGCACCTTGAGGAAGAGTGTTTTTCGGAAGCTGCGATCTTGGGGAGTATTTATTCATTTATTGTTATTTATATTTTTTCACTTTGCACATGGAACTTTGATTTTTGTTTTCTTGGCATATTCCCTTTTGTTCTGATTATTGCTAGAGGAGCGCTTTTACCGTCTCCTCATCCAGGTTCCCCTGAAATACTCTGTTATAGACATACCTTTGTAGAGTCTATTACCTTTGTGCTGTATTGTTCTTTTCCTCGTGGTCTTTCCCGCCAGTGTTCTCTCTTTTTTTTTTTTTTTTTTTTTCCCCTCTCCGCGTCCTTCATTCATCCTCTGACCTGGACTGCAGATTTCTCAGATTGGATGGTCTGCTCAATGATCAACCAGTTTTGATAGTGAACGTATATGCTCCTAGCCCTCCGTGCTCCACGTTCTTCGACAAACTTGTACGGCTGCTCCGTACGGTTCCGCCGGGAGGCCTCATTCTAGGAGGGGACTTCAATTCTGTGATGGATCCCTACATGGATAGGACACTTTCGTCGGCCTCCATATGCCCAAAGCTCCTCTTTAAACCTTTCCAACATTTTGTTAAAATTCTTGGACTGTTTGATGCTTGGAGACTCCTCCACCCCGCGGACCGGGGCTATTCTTTCTATTCGCACCCTCACACAATGTACTCCAGACTGGTCTTCTCCCCTCGCTCCTTAGTTCAGAAATTCATGAGATTTCCTGGTTGGATCATGCGATGGTGGAGATTACGCTCACAGATTTTCGTCCTCCTAATTTGCGACCCTTTTGGCGGCTTAATGATGCTCTTCTTCTTGATCCTGAAGTACGAGGGACTATAACGCAATCTCTCACCGACTACTTTGCCGAGAACTCCACTCCAGAGGTCGCACTGAGTACTGTCTGGGATGCACATAAAGCGGTCTTTCGGGGCCAATTCCTAGCACTGGCTTCTGCCAAACGGAAACGACTCCAATCCCAACTCCAAGACCTTACTGCCAAGTTGTCCACATTGCAGTCTGACCATAAGCGCTTTGGTGACCCCTGCCTTCTTCTGAACTGAATCTGTTGCTCTCTACGGACTCCATCAAAGCGCTTCTTTGTACCAAGCAAAAGTTTTTTGAGAAGGCTAACAAGCCTGATACTATGATGGCCAGGAAATTGGCGAGCCTCACTTGTTCCCGTACTATACGCAACATCAAGACCTGTTCTGGCTTCCTGACATCCGACCCTGAAGCCATTGCGGACAGGTTCGCAGAGTATTATTCCCCTCTATATGATGGCAAAAAGGCATCTTCCTCTCCGGTAGTAGCGTCTGACCTGCAGAGCTTCCTCTCGGACTGTAAGCTTCCTTCCCTCACCCCTACGGCACTTGCTGCCCTTAATGATCCTATTACGGTGGATGAAGTGGCAGCTGCTCTGCAGCTCTTTAAGAATCCGAAGGCCCCGGGCCCTGATGGCTTCATCGCCAAATACTACAAGTCATTTGCCGAGTGTCTTCTCCCGCACCTGACGAATCTCTTCAATGCGGATATGCAGCGGGCCAAGATAGTCATGATCCCTAAGGGGGGTACGGACCCGTCCCTATGCACTAGCTATAGGCCCATCTCCCTCATCAACATAGATTTAAAATTATTTGCCAAAGTTCTTGTGCTGGGTAGGGAGGCCCCAGACAGTACACTGAACCTGATCCACTCGTGTTGGAGGACCGGACTCCCGCTGATGCTTCTGTCTCTAGATGCTGAGAAGGCCTTCGACCAAGTGGATTGGGGTTATCTCTGGTCCATGATGAGGGCTTTTGGCTTTACTGGAGCCTTTTTGACGGGTACGCAGGCCCTATACACCCAACCTTCAGCTATGGTCGATATCGGCACATTTCGTTCCTAGCCTTTTCCCATTCAGGGTGGAACCTGCCAGGGATGCCCCCTGTCACCCTTATTGTTTGCACTGGCCATTGAACCCTTAGCTCAGGCTATCCGCCTGCATCCTGATATTAGGGGCCCTACGATTGGTGGCCATGACTATAAGCTTATTTTATTTGCTGACGATGTCCTACTGTCTTTGACATCCCCACTCACAGCCCTTCCTAATTTATATCATTTGTTAGGGAGATTTGGGAAGTTTTCGGGTTATAAAATCAACCCTGACAAGTGTGAGGCCTTGAATGTGTCCCTTCCCTCTCCTGTAGTGAAGCTCCTCTCTCAATTTTCCTGTGGCAATACTATTCTTTACAGTCACTGGGCATTAACATCACACCCTCCCATGAGCAGATGTATGCCGCTAATTACCCGCAATTACTCATGACTCTTAAACGTGATCTATCCACGTGGTCCTCCTACGTTCTGTCCTTTTATGTGGGGAGAATTTATGCAGTGAAAATGACATTATTACCTAAATTGCTGTATCTCTTCCGCTCCATCTCTTTGCCAATTAACCGGAAGGATATTACTAGCCTCCAGAGCGCTATTGAGAGATTCGTCTGGCGGGGTTGACGAAGTCGGCTGGCTAAGTCCACCCTTTACCAACCAAAATCGGCCGGAGGATTGTCCGCCCCCCTCCTTTATGAATATTATGTTGCTGCTCAGTTGGCGATGCTCCTGTCTGTGTCCGTGAGCCCTTCTCCAGCACGTTGGGTCCGTTTGGAAGCGGATTTTTGCCTAGAGGAAACGGCCTCAATGGCTTATGTTGTGCCCTGCTCTAGACAAATCAACGATTCAACACAGCCCCACCCTCCTACATTCGCTCACCTTGTGGTTTCAGGTTTGTCGCAAGCTTCGACTCACGACTGTTGGCTCCAGGTTGACTCCCCTATTTCAGAACCCGGAGTTCCCAGCGGGCTTCAGTGAGCGCCCATTCCAATGGTGGGTCGCTAAGGGTCTTGTCTTGGTGGGGGATCTGCTCCTGAATAATCGCCCCTACACCTTCCAACAGTTGTCATCGTTACATGAGATTCCCACCACAGAACTCCTCCGATATCATCAGCTCTCCCATTATCTCCAGTTGTTTCTCAAGCACCATCCTGACCATGTCCCCACCTTTTACGAAGGCCGCCAGTCTCATAAACCATGTGGAGCAATTTCCCAATTATATACTCACATTTTGGGAATCAAATTTTTGAAGCCACCTTCTTTCGAACAGAGATGGGAAACTGACCTTGGGCAAACCATTGACCCCTCCGACTGGGGGGGAGATTTATGAGAATGTCTGTCTGTAAGGTCACCGCCTGCACTCTCGTACAGGAGAACTGCTTCAAGGTGCTGTCCCGCTGGCAACTCATACCCTCACGACTCCATCGTATGTTTCCGGCGTACTCTGCCACCTGCTTCCGGGGCTGTGATGACGATGGCACTCCTTTGCATGTCTGGTGGACTTGTCCCAAGCTCACGCCGCTCTGGATTCACTTCTTCCGTATGCTGAGCGAGGCTCTTGGGGAGTCTTTGCAGCCGGAGCCTTGGACAGCTCTCCTTTGCAGAAATTACCCTTCGGATACTTTAACCAAACCAGCTCATCGTCTCATCTTTTGTATTTGTACAGCGGTTCGTATTGCGATTGCCAAGATCTGGAAGTCGGGTGCTCCCTCAATTCCCGAAATTGAGGCTAGAATATGGAGTATGCTAAAACTGGAGAAGATCACCGCGTACCTGCATGACATGTCCCACCTATTCCTTGCCATCTGGGGCCCTTGGCTGGAGCGGTTCGAATCGTCAAGTGGATTTGAGTGAGCTGGCCGTGGGTGGTTGCACTCTGGGCTGTTGACCGTGGTCGGATGGCGCTGCTACCTCTTACTCCTTTTTATATAGCTCTGCCTATCCTTGGCTCGAATATAGGCCGCACCCTAAACTTAGGTGCTTTTTTAAAGAAAAAAATTCTGAACCCCCCCCCGAGATATGCTGCCACTCTGTCCGAAGATGCCCCCCCGAGATATGCTGCCAAGATGTGTCCCCCCTGCCAGACTTACCTGTGCAGACTCCACGGGGTCTCAGCCGTGGGAAGTACCGGCAAGGAAGATTAACGTACATCGCGCAGACGTTCATCGGCTGCGGCGATGCGAGCATAAACAACCTCCGCTGCCAGCACGTCTGCACAAAGTGCTTTAACAAGTGGGGGCGGGGGTGCGGCCTATGTTTGGGCAAATACAGTATTTTTAAAGACTAGACAACCCAAGGTATTTCAAACGCTGGCATTTCCAGCACTAGTTCTACCATAAGCCTTTGTCAAACTTTATGGTAGTAAAACATTTTTGTATTTTTTTCACACACGTACTTCACTTAATATGTATTTAGTGGCATCTCCTGAGCGATACCCCACATGCATGGGTTTGTTGGGTTATTTGGGAGGTAAAAGGCCACCTTAGTGAGGTGTATTTTTTGCCATTTAGACATCTGGTCAGTCTGTGCCCACGTCCCATATTTGGGACATCTTTGAAGCCGACCAATTCAATTTACCCCATCAAATTATACATTTTTTAAAACTAGGCACCCTATGGGCATTTGTAATGCCAATATTTTAACTCTTTCCATGCAGGAATTTTTGTGAATTTTAGGACTTGCTCATAAAAACTATATATATATATATATATATATATATATATATATATATATAACCACGTATTTTCGCCTCTTATAAGACGCACCTGCTAGATAAGACGCCACCTAGATTTTTAGATGGAGGAAAAAAAAGGAAAAAATATTTTGAGCCTAAAAAATGGGCTAAAATTATTTATTTACATAACTGAAATAGCCCTATGAACACAGTAAGACACACACGCAACAGTAAGACACACACAGAACACAGTAAGACACCACACTAGACACAGTAAGACACACACAGACACAGTTGAGACACACACAGGACACAGTAAGACACACACACACACAGACACAGTAAGACACAAGAAAGTAAGACACACACAGACACAGTGAGACACACAGACACAGTTAGACACACACAGACACAGTAAGATACACACACAGACACAGTAAGACACACACAGACACAGTGAGACATCACACACAGACACAGTAAGACACACACAGACACAGTAAGACACTCACAGAACAGTAGACACACACAGACACAGTAAGACACACACAGAACACAGTGAGACACACACAGACACAGTTACGCCACACACAGAACAGTGTAGACACACCACAGACAGTGCAGACACACACAGACACAGTAAGATAACACACACAGTAAGACACACACACAAACACAGTTAGCACACACAGACACAGAAGACACACAAGACACAGTAAAGACACACACTCACAGGAGACACACACAGACACAGTAAGATACACACACAATACACACAGTAAGACCACACACACACAAACACAGTAAGACCATACACACACAGTAAGACCTCCCTCCCTACCCCGCTTCCCAAGTATACTCCCCTCTAACTCCCTAACCCCCCCTTCTCAGGATCTCGCCGCCGCCCCGGTCACTTACCTTAAACTCCTGTGTTGGAAGCGTGAGGCGTTTGTCTCGGGTGCCGGCGCTTCACTGCTGAGCGCCGGCGTCTGACGTCATATGCCGGCGCCCAGCGTAAAGCGCCGGCACCCGAGACAAACGCTTCCAACACAGGAGTTGAAGCGCTGCATCTTCGCTCCATAAGACGCGGCTGATTTTTTTATGGAGCGAAAAATACGGTATATATATATATATTATATATTATATATATACATACATACACACACACACACACACACACAAACACTTTTTTGGGGGGACAGTGGGAAATTATTTTTACATGTAATCACACTGTGGTTTCTCTTTGGAGCAATCACAAGGCTATCTGGGTAGGGGGCTATCGAGGCATGTCGGCAACACCGTTTATTCTTTGGAAGCGATTCCTAAGCTGTTTTAGCCTGCCGCTATCTTTGAAGATCGGTGCTGCGGTGGCTATTTTTCTTGTGGGGAGGGCTTTCCCTGGATCCACGGTCAGCCTCACTTGGGGAGGCTTCTGTGGATGCTGTAAAGCCGCCGATTGTGGCGATGCAACCGTTTAACAGCAACCCGGACACGTACGGGCTTTGTCGTTATCACATTGCACTGCAAGCCTGTACATGTACGGGCTTTGTCGTTAAGGGGTTAAGGATAGAGCTGTTATTTTTGTACCCATTATGACAATGCTGTTTGTCGTGTATTTAGCTGTAATTTTTTTATTTACATTTTTAACGTGCTTTGTTTACTATTACTATTTTGATCATATCATTTAATTTACTATAAAAGATAAAATATGGTGAAAAATTTAAAAATGACTAATTTTATTTTACTCGTTAACAAAAAAAAAACCTGGTAAATAGGTTCTAATATTATATTATTCCTGAGTTTAAAAATACCCTATATTTTTCATAAATTGATTAGTTGGACGATTTTTTTTCGATTAATGTGATTTAAAAATGTAAATTTTTTCATTTAAAATAATTTAACAGCAGAAATAAAAAAACTTTGAGAATATAATGGATTTCTTGTTTAGTTCCCAAGCTGCCCCCGCCCCCCCGTTATGCACATTTGAGCCCAGGCTTGCCACACTACCTCTCAGATATGCCACTCTGCCCTCCTCATAATATGCCTTATAATCCCCTATATGCCACTCTGTCCCCTGATATGCCTTATAACCCCCTATATACCATTGTGCCCTTGATATGCCCCTCTGCCCCCCTGATATACCACTGTGCCCCCCCCAAATATGCCTTATAACTCCTATGTAATGCTGGAGTTCCTTTACCTTCCAGGATGGAGTCCAGATGCAGCAAGATAAACCGCTTACTCGTGCAAATATATATGCCGCCTTAGTTGAAAGATGATATAACCACAAATGAGGGGTTGACACTTGTGCACAAAGGCAATAATTGTCCAGAAATGAGGTACCGGCAAGGAGCATCCAAAAAGCAGAGTCGGGGTCACAAGCAAAGGTCGGGGCTGGCAGCACAGGATCAGAAACAATGTCACAGACTGGGGGTCAGAGGCAGGCGGTACTGGATCATAAACGGGGTCACAAGCAGAGGTCTGATACGCAGGAATAACATACATCGATAATGGAGAGATACTGCAACAGGGAAGCTTCCAGATTGAAGAAGCAATTAGTACTGCAACAAGCAGGTTTAAATAGGCAGCTGGTAATCACAGACTGAGAGAAAATACCTTCATGTGTGTGTTGATACAGATTGCAATCCTCCACGGGTATCAGAGGATACTCCCGTTGTAGGCCATGCCTCCTTAATGCTAGTGGACCAATAGTGTTATGAGACACTGTTCTTATGGAGTGAGGCTTTCTGGGAATTGTAGGCAGTAAGGGGGTATAGGTCTCCTGTTACACATGCGGCATGGCACCCTATATATCACTGTGCCCTTGATATGCCCCCCCCGTGTTCCAGACTCCTTGGTGTCTAGTAGGGGCAGCCGGTGATCATCTGCGCGATATGCATAGACAATCTCTGCTTCTGGCTGGTGCTTCTATAACTGAGCACCAGAAGGTCATGTGACACCGCTGCTCCATCATAGAAGCCCCAGTAGAAGTGCCGGCAGTAGCATAGATTGACGCCCACCGACTGCCAGAGAGAATGATCCGGGTCCCCTGCAGTCTCCTCTCAGGCAGCCGGCAAACTTTGCACAATGTGCGCAGACCACCTCTGCTGTGCAGGCCGATACTTCCGCCGTGGGTTCTTTGGTGGAGCACCGGAAGGTCGCGTCACGCTGGTGCCCCATCATAGAAGCCCCGGCGGAAACTGAGGACAGTAGCGGGGATGGTCTGCACACATTGCACAAAGTTTGCCGGCTGCCGGAGAGGAGGATCCGGGTCCCCTGCAGCGCTGCAGGCGATCTGGATCTTAGTGTTACTATCCGACCTCTATTTGAGGTAGGATTATAAAAGGAGGGGTATTTTTCAAAGCGTTTGACATCTGGTTAGTTTGTCCTATCTGGGACATCTTTGTAGCCGACCAGTTAAACCCATACATCATACAACTAGAAGACTAGATGAGTATTTCAAATGGTGTTATCTTAATCATTTTTATGTACCTATTTTACTACAAGCTGTTGTCTGTATTTGTGATGGTATTTTCCTACCCCTCCTCCCACTACAGATATGAATATACCGTATTTGCTCGATTATAAGACAAGTCTTTTTTCAGAGCAAATGCTCAAATAGGTCTGACTATGAGACGACTAAGATCCAGATCCCCCGCAGCTGCAGGGGACCTGGATCCTCCTGTCTCCCCTCCCGCCCCACTTACCGCTCCCCGCTGTGAAGCTGGGGCAGCATGTAGATGTCTACGCGATTCGCGTGGACAACTTCTGCTGCAGCCGGAAGGAAGTGTGGCTAGCGGCGGGGGTTGTCTACGGCCGGCGCGTAGACCTTCCCCGGCTGTCAGAGTTCCCTGCATCGGTGGACCGGCACCGGTGCGGGGAACTCTGATCTCTGACAGTCGGGGAAGGTCTGCGCGATGGACGCAGACAACCCCCGCTGCTAGCCACACCTCCATCTGGCTGCAGTGTAAGACAACTACAAGCTGCCCCGGCTACATGACAGAGGACTTAAGTACCGGATAAGTTTGGAGGAGGAAGGGGGAGTGTTAAACAGGGGCATAAGGCATTTCTGGAGGCAGAGTGCTCAGTGAAATACCTTTTAACCCCCTTAATGCCACTCTGCCTCCAGAAATGCCTTTTTAACCCTCTATACGCCACTCTGCCTCCTGAAATCCCTTAATGCCACTCTTCCCCATAATATGCCTTTTAACCCTCTAAATGCCAGAGTGGCATATAGGGGTATAAGGCATTTCTGGAGGCAGAGTGGCACATAGGGGGTCAGAAGGCATATCAGGGGGCACAGTG